>CAMKVN010000822.1:0-23512 GCA_946474995.1 Funneliformis geosporum
AAAATGTCTCTATCATACCTTATCAAGGTTAACTTTTTTGTAGTTAAAAGCAGCATCAAATTTTAATTTATTCAAAAGGAAATCGACTTTTTCGTCAGATCCAGCAGATCCAACCACCTTTAATCCTTTAATTTTGGCGATTTGACCAACAAGTTGTCCTGTGGCTCCGGCCGCACACTAGAAGAAAAAAGAACTTTTCAGTCGTGATTTTATTTATTTTTTTTTATATTTTTTAAAAAAAAAAAAAAAAAAAGTAATAATGTATAAATTTTTTTTTTTTTTACATACCGAAATATAAATTGTTTCTCCTGCTTTTGGTTTTCCAATAGTCATTAAGGATCCGTAAGGAGTCATTCCACTAATTTGAAGAACACTAACTTGATTACTTAATGGAATCTCTTTTAATAACTTTTTATGATAATTAACGTTTTTAAAAGGGGCATCGTTTATTCTTTTAGCACCAGTCTTAATAAGAGTGTATTCTTCCCAACCTAAATTAAAAGAGAGGATTTATAATTCAACTATAAAAAAGTGTTCATTTAAATTTTAAGTGATATTTCTCATTTATTTACCAATAAATCCGTAAACGAGATCACCAATTTTATGGGTTGGATTATTTGATTTTACAACTTCAGATACTCCAACACCATTTAAAACATGACCAATTATTTGCGGTGGCATAAATGATTTAATATGAGGTTCTCTCAAGGTCATACGAATATAAGGATCTAAAGACAAATAAAGATTCTTCAAAATAAAATCATTTTCTCCCAATTTCAAATTTTCAATATCAATTGTACGATGAACTAATTCAAAGTGTACGTCTGATTTTGGTAATCCTTCTGGAATAGCTTTGAAAATGATTCCTTTGTTTGTTACGGGTGACATGATTTAATTGTCAATGTAAGTCTAAAAAACTTGTAGTGAAAGTAATTCTCAACATTTATATTTATAACGAAATTCCGGATAAATATCTATTCGGCTAAAATATTTAGTAAAATTACTAGTTGAAAATCAACGGATGAGCGTTTCATTAATTTATGCACCTTTATTAAATCATTTGGAAAGCAATGATCCTGTCTATAAAGGGAAATTTCAATTTTTTTTCCATTGTCGATTCAATAAATGAATGAATAAAATCATTTACTAGAAATACGAATAGTTGGGGACTTTCAACCACGTTATTGTGGGTCATGTTTTATAATTATTTTTTTATTTATAATTCTGTATGTAAAAATCCATTACTTGTAAAAAAAAAATCATTAAAAACTAAAATTTGATTTTTAAATTTTAAAAAGAATTTCTATTTACTGAAAGATTATTTATTCAGAATAAAACGAAACTAATTTTTAGTCTATCGTAAGATCCAAAAAAATAGATAAATTTTTTTATAGATCGGAAGGGGCAGAAATGTATTCGTTGAACAGAATTTATGATATTTTACTATAGTTTTTAATTTTTGTGATACTGCAGTAATTGGAGAAAAAAAACACGAGTTAATGCTGACTTGGAGCATATCGCGAAAAACATTTCTCCGTGGCTTATATAAAATTTCCGTGAAAATGAGGAATCCGTATAATGATATGAAAATTTCGTGATTTAAGTTTATAAATTCCGTGAAAATGAGCTTTTCACGGAAAAACATGGAAAACAAAGGATAAACTTTTTTTATAGGGCATTTTATCCAACATTATCTTGACCTCATATTTCTTTTAGTAATTCTATTATAAAGATAAATGTTGGCTTACATTTACTTACGAGTTCCATATTGTGATTTAAGCTGCTCAAAACTATTCGTCAGTTTAAAGTTTGGAAGATTTATATGTAATAAATAAAATAAAAATCTCGTGTATATTGTGAAAAAGGAAGAACCTCCGAAGTTTTATGTATGTGTCTAAATTTGTCTGCCTACATGTTGATAGAATAGTTAAAATTTGTCTTAATTTTTTTGATGACATCATACCCAAGACATTTCCACAATATGATACCAAGGATTATTAATAGACACAAACGGCATAAATTAGCTGTTCTGTTATAATATCTTACAACTGCCTATAGTCAGGGTTGGGAATTTTGTATGTACAAGATAAAATTACCACTGTACTGTACTGGTACTGTACTAATTTTTATATTAATTATTATAATGTACTAACTGTACTAATTATTGTACTAACACTGTACTTCCGAACCCTGCCTATAGTCATGTCAGCATGAAATGGGATAATTGGATTAGAGGTTGGAACCATCCTTAACCGGTTAATAATCGGTTAAAAATTTCTTTAACCGGTTAATTAACCGGTTAAATTTAACTCAGGCCGGCACTATAAATTTGAGCAAAACTAGTAAATTTTATAATTTTTGTAATTGCAAAAATATTTTAATTCTGCCCGAAAATTAAATTTCGACCAGAGTTAACATTAGTTATTTTAACCAGTTAAAAAAAATCTTTAACCGGTTAACAAGATAAAACGTCTTAATCGGTTAATTAACTGGTTAAAAATCAACTGGTTCCAACCTCTACCGTATGATTAAAACAAGTTTTTTGAGTAATTCTTTTTCATCAAAGGATATTTACTCGTCTCCATTTTCCAAACAATTCAACAACTAATTTTTAAGAATTTATTTTATTTTTTGTTATTTTTATCATATATATTTTTTTGCTTAGAGTTATAAAATCTGTCAAAACGATACAATAACCCAGAAATAACTTTTTTTATAACCTTTTCATTATAATAAATGAGAATTAATGGTTTCTTCAATAAAGAAGCACATTCTAAAATTGAAATTTCCATATCGGGAAGTCCAACTTGAAATTTTACAACTGGGTTCTATTATGACTATTTTATCACGTTCTTGTTTTGATAAAGATTTCTTTTGAAAATAAATATTTCTTCGGCTGAATTTTGGAAAATTAAATTCAATAAATCGGCTAAGATGAATAGCAAAATCGGTTCGATACGATAAAAGAAAATTTTTTTAATTTTAAATGAAAAAATTTTTAAATTTGACCAATGGAAAGTCGGAAAATCGCCAATTCAAGATACGACTTTAAAATCAATTTTAGTTACTCCGATTAATAGGCAACAATCGATTACATAAAATCAATAGATAAAGTAATTTTTCTTTTTTACAAGTAAACAATACAGGTAACAACAAGCAGCATTGGACAACAATTTTTCGAATTTCTTCATGAAATAAATGAAATAGTTAACTCAGGATTATGAATTCATTTTAGTGTATCAAGTCCTTTAAATAATTAAAATTTGAATCAATTAAATTTTATTTGAGTGAACAATTTAATAAAAAATCCCAACTAAAATGTCACGTGACACCTATATCTTTAAAACGAATTTTCGATTGATTTGTTTTATAAATATCTTTAGATTTATTTTCTAATAAATAAAGATAATAATAATATTACTCTAACATAGTTTTTATAAAGTTTTACAACTGTTTTATACTTAAATTTAAATAATTAACATCATTTTTACCGATTTTTGATTTTCAAAACTGGAATCAAAAATTGTTTTTAGTTTCTGATTAAAAATCGAATTTTGCTGATTTCGAATCCTTATTGTATTTACAAGCTATAAATGTAACATTGCATTGATATATATCAGGATTCAATTTATGAGTATTCATAAAAGTTACATTATGTTTTTAATTAACTTATTTTTAATTAAGACATATTGTGCGTAAGCAAAATGAAAATCAAAAATTAGGAATTGCAAGTTAAATCTTTCAGCATACTAAGGTAATTTGTTTGACAAATTAATTTTATAAACCTAATAAATTCGACTTACAAGAATACACTAAAAGACATTTTAAATACAGAGAAAAATTTGGAAAATGTAAGTATAAACGAGAATATGTGTTAATGGTAATTCCTTCTCAAGAAAGAAACATAACCAAATGAACCACTTTTTATTCTTCAAAATTTGACTTTCAGACGTTTAAATATCGATTTGGATTATAAATCAGAATTATTATTATCAATTATTTACATGAAAACAATAAAATGATTTACTCGAAACAAAGTTTTTATTGATACAAAAATACGATCTTAGAATAAGATTTCAAAGTGAAGAGTATAATTAACGTACAAAAGAAAGTGATAAATTGTAGAATAAAATAAATAAGATATGAAAATTTAAAGATATTATTCTTGGAACTTTTGATTTTTAAACTCATTGAGTGAGCATTCAATTGAACTCAAATTGATCTTCAATTTCTCAATTTCCTGAATTAACTTTGCAGCATCTACTTGAGTTTTTCTTTTTGCATCATCTGACTTCCCGACATCTACCTGAACTTCTCCTACTTCTTCAGTTGTTGGGATTATTTCGGTAGACTTTCCCTTTTTGTCATTCTCATCTTTATTTTCAAATTGCCAAATTGAATATTCATCATAAGTTGATCTTTTAAATGCGTTTTTAATAAATGTGGGTGGCTCTTCAAAATCCTTATAAATAGTACCTTGATCTTCTTTTCTACTTTTGTGCCAATTTTCAAAGTTTTTAGACTGACCGATATAATGAATATATTTAGGATCTGATTCATGAGGCCAAAGATGAATGTGACATAAAGCTTCATAATCTGCTATTTGATTTGCTCTATACCTTAATAAAGCTTGTCTACCTTTAGTTACTGTTTCTTCATAAACACCACTAGAGTCAACAGAATTAAAAAAATGTCAAATAAAAAATTTTAACCACAAGTTTACAAAGAAAGAATACTTGATAAAACCTACCCCATGAAAGCAATCAACATATTTTGTAAAATAATTACAATAAATATGCTAGCCATAAAAGTAAATACTTTGACAATCCAAGAATCAAACAGATCCCTTTGAACATAATCACCATTAATCCAATAATATGCAGCTTCTATTGAAGTAGAAAATGATGAAAATGGATTGTCATTCCGATCTGTAGGATTAAAATCTGATTTGAGGTTAATTTCAAAACTTTCTTTTGTTATATCATTTATTGCAAATCCACTAGCTGTAGCATCCTTAGTTCTAATCCCTGCTTGTTCCGGGTCTTTAAGCAATAAAAACCTATATATGATTAATCAAAAAGTTAATCCTGTATATTTTAAAATAAAACCAAAACTAAAAAGAAATATTCTTACAATGTATGTGCAAACGCAAATATTACAATAAACGTAAATATAAGAAACGGAAGTACGGATTGGATAATTATAATAACATAATAAATATAGGTAGCAATTCCTGTAAACAAAAAAAAAGGTTTTTATTGAGGATTTTTTTTTTGCCAATTTTCATACAATAATATGTACTTACTTGATATTAGATGAAGATATAGAATCTAGAATTAAGGAAAATTTTTAATTAAATTGATCAATAATTTTAATGAATTTTTGAAAAACTTACAGTTTCAATCCAAATTACTAGCATTGAGAAAGATATTCCCACAACTATTTGAGAATCTACTTTCTTAACACTTTCAAAGCCATTAGAAAAGTGAAATGTTTCAACAAGTATTACTGTGATCACTATTACTGGTAATAAAACTGAAATTAGATCAAACTTATCAAGTATTGAACAAAAGTATCGTCTACATCCACGATAATGTAATTGTATTGCTTCGGTAACTAATAGATGAATTGCCAAATAATAGAATAAGACAATTAACGTAGCCAAAAATTTTTGCAGCTCTTTATTATCAATATTGTTGTTCATATATTCCCAACTTATATATCCGAAACATATTCCGAAACAAAGAAATCGAAGAAAATGTATGAAGATATAATTTTTGGTCTTTTTCCAACGAAAATCAATAACTGCTTCAATTGCTGGATTATTAAACATATCATCACAATTTTCATATTGAACAACTCTTGAAAATGGACTTAATAAGTTTTTTTCTTTTCGGTTAATTTTATACAGTCGTGGTACGATCATGAACAAAAAAATGTTTAAAATGATTTTCCAAACGGTATACTCTTCTTCTTTCTTCTTAATTTTATTCACTGTAAATTCAGGAAGTGGTACAACTCGCAAAGCTAAAGGTGGTTTCCCATGATCATTATCAAAGTTTTCAAACCATCCAGCTATGTTATGTTTAATCTTATTAATATAATTATATAATGCATTTTCTTTAGCTGATTGCAGATCGATTATAGGTCTAAATGCTCTGAACTTAGCATCATTATTACGCCTTTCCAAAAATTCTTCTGGAATGATATCATAAGGATCCTGTGCTAAAAAATAATTCTGATTTGCAAAACATTCTTTATGAAATAACCTTCTGGCATAATTATCTATTATAATAAATTTTATAAATAAATTAATTTAAATATTTTTTATAATAATATAAACAAAAAAATTAATGTGATCAGACCATAATTATATTTGTATAATAAAGGAAGTGCCGTAGAAACAGTAACCATCCAACCAACATGATCTTTAGCATGGCTTGAATAATATTCCAAAAGATAAGCCACGACGATCGTATCTTTTTGTTCATGGTCTATATATTGTTAAAATTCGATAATTTAATATAATTTTTATGCAATAATATCGTTAAGATTAAAAGCTATCAACTAACCTCTGCAATGATAAATTGCTAATTCCAAATCATTTCCTGGCACTATGTTCTCGTGATCTTTTATTTTTTTATTTCTGTTAAAAGGATTAATGTCATCATCCCTTATATATTTGTGCTTTTTCTGCCAAGATCTGCTTCTAGGTATATGTTTTACTTGAAAATTTTCTTCCTCCTTTGCTTCATTATCGTTTGAATTATTTCCAAATAGAATAAACTTAATTAATAGATCGCAATCACCAAGGATTAAATTTTTCATAACATTATGTCGAACGTCAAGTAATCTGTATTGATCTGGCTTTTGTATAATATATCTCCAGACTATATGATTAATATACATAATCATTTCCTCATACTTTTTTAAAAAGAAGAAATTTAAGTAATATATAAAAAAATAATTAAAAAGCTTAACATACTTACTTTATATACTTTATCGTAATTTACAAAAGATTTTATAGATTTAGCACGCTTATTAAGGTGTTCTAATGCTTTACATGCGTATCTTACTCCATTCATATTTTCATTAATATCATTCCACTCTATCATTCTTTTTTTCAACACTTTTCCCTTAATTTCTTTCATTGCTTTCATATTCTCTTCCATGTTAATCTCATCGACTTCCTCTCTTGAATTATTTTCATACCAGTAAATTTCCAAATAAAAATATTTCGGTCCGAATATATGCTTGTTAATGCGTAATCTATTTTCTTTATTTTCTTGATTTATTGGAATTCCATTTGTCCAAATAAATTCAAGAAATGGTTTTCCTTCATTGGGAAGTTTCTCTTTCTCTTTAACTTTATTTTTTGGATCTGAAAAGAATTTATGCCAAATTTGAACGGTAGTTCTTCCTATTATTAACTGCAAAACCTCTATTTCATCATTAAAAAGATAAAATGATGTCTCGTCATAATAATCCATTACCCATGGTTCTGTTTCATTAATTAATGGCTTGGACTTCTCTTCATAAGAAAATACAGTATGCCTTTCCTGAGAAATTTCTCCCTCATTAAGTATGGGATCTTTTTCGATTTCTGCAGTGTATTCTAAGAAATTTTGATCATCAATTTCTTTCTTTGTCTTCTTCCTTAATTCATTATCAATCATCTTAAGCACTGAGGTAACTTTTCCATTATCATCAACTTGTAAAAGATTTCCAGAAGTTCTAGCCAAATGAGTATTTTCACATAATGGAAATGTTTTAACCATATCAGTGTTATATAAATCCCAGATAATAAGTTTTTGATTTTTTTCTTCATCACTGTAAACTATCAGTAATTTCTCATCACCGTCAATGAATTCTATTAAATGTATTTTTTTAATTTTCTCAAATAATCTATATGAGATCTCCAAACCACTCTCCATGAAATATATCCTGATAAGGTTTGAAAAAATTAATTCATTGAAACAAGCATCACGTGATTGAAAACAATGTCAACTTACCTAATAGATTGACCTCTGGCAAAACAAAGTTGCAATTTTTGCTTATCAATTGAATAAGAATACTTGTTGTACTTTCTTAAGTGTTTCTCCATGCTTTCTTTTCTCTTTATGTTGCTTTCTAATTTCATCTCTACCAGATCAAATACTAAAATATAAATTCGTTAATATAAATTCGGTAAATATGTTAAATTGTTCTTCTATATTTACCTTCAAGAAATTGTAAGTTGTTTTTATAATATTCGACCAAAAAATATTTGTCATAAATACATGAAAGGAGGCGGTCCATGCAATCCGGTATACCTTCATCATCATACCAATCTTTTAATTCTTCCTCAAAAATTTTCGGATAAGAAAATCTTTCATTATTGTTAAAACCATTGCTGCCCAAAATATATTCAAAGTTATATATCCCATTAATGTTCATTACAATGAATCTTTTCAAAATACATTCATTATATCCTTCTGATTTAGTATCTTCTATAAATCTACAAATTCCAGACAAATTTTTCAAATTATAAGCTCGAATAAACTTGCTGTCAACTGCATGATATTGGTCTAATTTAAGACAATATATTGCAGTTCTTTTATCGGGAACATTAACAATATATTCTTGTGATTTGTTGTAGTTATTTTCCTTCGTTTGCACCTCCACATTAATCTTCTTATCTTCCATACCTGTCTTATCTTTCTTTTCTTTCTTTTTCATATCCTTCTCAACATCTATGCGGGAAACTGCAACAAATATAAAATTACCAACATGATACTTTCTCATGCTCGATATATCTAATGACCATCTAAATTGGTTGTTGTTCTTTAATGGAACTATATCTGATTGGTCATGGACTGTTCCAAATTTTTTAAAAGTTAAATCATCATTTATTTTAAAAGTAGCTATAGTTTTATTAATTTCATGGGTTAAATCGGTTTTATTTTGTTCTAAGCCTTCTTGAGATGTATGAATTTTCTGTTTCTTGTTGATGCTGAATTTGCGATAATCTGTATTTTCGAAAACTTTAACCACATGATTCTCTAATATTACGTAATATTGGTGATCAATTAAAAAAAAAAAGAGAATTTTAATTTTGAATGGTTTGTAATGTCATTATAAAATACAAAAACACTTAAAATGTTTACTGAGCGAAAGTTTACCAGAGTCGAACGTAACAGCTAATTTTCCATCTCGACTAATCGCGATTTGATGTTTATTTTTAGAAACTGATGCGTCGCTATTTATTTTTTTTTTGCGTTTTAATATTAAGTAGAAATATAGCACATTTCTGAGTAAGGTTATTGTGCTTTTGGTAGTAATTTCGTTATCCATTTGTTTGTCGGAAGTTTTTTTTTGTTTGTAAATTTGAAAAATCCAACCCTTTTTATATCTTTTTTTAATATAGAAATGGTCATTTAATTTCGGCCTGAATTATGTATTTTAGCCGGTTATAGGATTATTGAACTCTAAATGTTCGGAACTACAATACCGATTTTCTCGTAACACGGTTAGCAAATTAGTTAATATAAATTAAAATTTGTACTCAAGCAACATTATATTTGGTAAATCATTTATTTAAATGAAGCGGTTAGATTTAGAAAATATTAAATTATCAAAGAACTTTATTCTAATTTTGTAAAAACAGGGACGTCGTTCAGTGTCACACAAAACTTTAGCCTGTTCAAAAAAGTAAGGAGGGCATATTTTCAAAGATGATAGTCGACCTTTGAAACATTTCCGTAATCTATTGTTTATTTTTATTTATTTTGGTATTCATTGATAGATTATATTTATGGACAGTTTTAATTTTTTTATATTGGAAATTTTCATTGTTCGTTGAAAGACTTTCCATTGACTATGATTATTCTTCATAAGAATGGTTTAGGAAATCTTTTTTCGAACTACGTCAATGGTAATTCAAATATTAAAGAATAATGCTCCAATGAACATTTTAGTCGAAACTAAGAATTTTTTTGCATGAATCGATTTTTTCTAAATTTTCATCTTTAATAACGGGTTAAAGTAATTAATTTTATCTCCGGCCGAAATTTAATTTTCGGCCAGTATTAAAATATAATTTCGATTGTTAAGTAAGGCCAAGTTTATAGTGTCATGTAAGTCTTAGTCAATTAAACCAGTTAAAGAATATTTTAACTGGACTGGTTAATGATTTTTAGGCCGATCATATCTTGTTTGGAAATCTCATGTGCTGAAGTTTACTAGTAAAAAAATAAATAAAAAATTTGAGTTAATACCGAATGCCTGCTGACTCCTTGCTTCGGAGGTCACGTTGCAAGGATAACCTCAAATTGAAACTCGTCATCAAACAGACACCCAATATTTTGCACGCTATGGGATCCGTACCCGAGAAACGCTAGCCGTGAAATCTCACGCACTATCCCACAACGACAATGCTCATTAGAAGTTATTTTTATTTAATTTTTGAGTCCTTTAAATTGCATATTAAACGTGATTAAATAAATAATATATTGACCATATGATAAATTTTATTTTTTTCAGTTTTTTTTTAATTGAAATAGTTATAGTTTTATAATATATTCATACGTAATTTTTTTACTAATTTTAAAATACTTTCTTTAAATTTATTTTTTAATAGACAAATCAAGAATTTTATTTTATTATGAAAGTTCAAACCATAGAAATAGTTGAAAAATGTTAACAGGTGTCTCCCGATAAATTTTTTGCTTTAAGGAATTTTTTCATATTGTAAATAATAGTATTGGTAAAAAAATAAAAAAAAAATTTTTTGAGTTAATACCGAATGCCTATCGACTCCTTGCTTCGGAGGTCACGTTGCAAGGATAACCTCAAATTGAAACTCGTCATCAAACAGACACCCAATATTTTGCACGCTATGGGATCCGTACCTGAGAAACGCTAGCCGTGAAATCTCACGCACTATCCCATAACGACAATACTCATTAGAAGTTATTTTTATTTAATTTTTGAGTCCTTTAAATTGCATATTCACGTGAATAAATAAATAAAATTATTGATCCGTCCGATTTTTTTTTACTTAAATACTTTATATCTATATTCACATTTCCATATCTAGAAATGTTCTTATTTTTTTTCATATCGACGAAATCGACTCACAATAAAAAATATGTTTTACTTCTGTTTAAATAATGTCGGACGGTAATATATTTTTTTTTAAACTGCATGAACATATATATATATGAGAGATTTGCTAATGTTCCAAGTATTATTTTTTAATAATTTTAGTTTTAAAAATTAAGTCTGCAAAAATAACTAAGATTTGGTTAAAGGCAAATAAAATTGCATTTATTGGACAGCAAATTCAACCAAAACCTGAATCAATAGAGAAGAACATTTGGAAATATAAAATTCAAAAGCGTGTGGCCATGAATGAATGAGATTGCACTAAAGACGGAATGGAAAAATTTGTGTCGTTTGTTTTTTTGAAGATATTATAACTTCAATGACACGAAGAAATATTGCAATATTGGAAGCAATTGGAAGTTTATTGATAAATAATAAAAGGTTTTTACTTTATGAACGCGACTGTTTATACTTAATACAAGATTATTTGCACATTACACGATTATTTGATAGAATAAATTTTCTATCGATGCTCAACACGAAAGAAAATTTTGCTTAGCAAGAAGCAATTGCTAGAACTTGACAAGCACGATTGCTTAAAACCAAATAGTAAAACAGAAACGAGAGAAACGAGTACGACAGTAGTAAAGCCAAGAAAAATTATAGTTTACAGTGATTTTTACCGCATATTTCGTGAAAAGGAGCAGAAGTTTAACATCTTTATGCGTTTAAGCAAGGGAAAGACTATTGCATACGACTTGACAACTAGTGTAATTTCGTTGTTGTTTAGGATCGGTTTAGGATCGTTGAGCTGACTAATTTGTAGCAGTAGTTCTAACTTGGCTGATTCGATAATTAAAAGAATCGTACATGATGTGAGGGGCAGGTCCAAAGATGGTTGAAAACTTCATTTTCTATTTGATTACAATAATGTCAAATTGTCACAATCGACTTATAGTTGCTAATGGAGTGGACATAATAGTTGGCAAAATAATGTGTTTTTCTCATTGAACCACCATCACCAGTAGAAATAGAAGCAGACGCTAAATGGTTGTAGAACGGAGAAAACGGCTATTTGGCAGTATGGCACCTTCGCAATGCTCGCGTTACTTTATATTTTAATCCCACAGCTCGCAATTTATTTGGAACAGCATCACTCCATCACCAACCGTTGTCATTTGTTAGAAATACCGGTATTCTAAATGCTTGAATTATTATTGTCCTATTCATAATATGGTGATGTGTGCTGCTGGCATGGCAGATCAATTCCTGCCAAAGTGATTTTTATGGAGGCGTTCCCACTGGTGTACCAATAATTTTCATTTTGGATTTATGGGAATTACAGAATCGAGCTTTGTATTACATGGTGTGTACTGTTTTCATGTTTCTTACACTTTTATGATCACAATTTTTCTATTTTTTTTTTACGTTTTTAGAGATGAAATCAATATATTTGCGGATATGACGTCTGACAATTACCCAGTTGACTGATAATAATTATATGTCAACTTGGTCATTTTTGACATCGGGGATCAATTAAATTGACTATCCGTTACCATGCTATTTTTAAGGGATTTCCGTAATATTCAAACAGAAGCATTCTTTTCACTCAAAGGCCTATTATAGAGCGTCTCCGAGACAGCATTACTCTATATATATATTTTCATTTTATTAAACAAATTCTTTTTCATTAAATTCGTTATTAAATTAATCGACTTTCGTATGAAATCTATTTGTAGAATTTGCTTTATTTTGATTTCTGCAAATTGCAATATCGCACTGCTGCAACTTCAATTTTTAAAAATTATTGCAAATTTACCAAAATAAACTATTTCAATGCAAATTTTTATTAGTGAAAAATTTGGATTTTATTACTTATGTTTTAAATTTCATTATCATTTATTAATAAATAGTGGTTATCTTGTTAATTGATATATTGGTATAAGTTTATTTTATTTTTTTTTACAAAAAGTTTGCGCTTTGAAAATATTTGCGCAAATGCAAATTGCACATGATTTTTTTTTTGCGCATTGCCCAATAAACATTTGACTTGAATTTCATACACAGTCACCAATGAATAGTTGCATAATTTATTTTAAATACCTCCTTACGAAACTAGGAGGTAACGATTATATGGATATAAATTATCGGTCGCATTAAAAACTTAAATCCTGTTCGCAATTTATAATTGAGATGTTATTAAATGTTAATAAAACGAAAATTTTAGATACAAAAATACAATTAGTTCACGATGGATTTGATTATTTATTTATTATTACCCCAAGATTTCTTGTGACATATTTAAAACGTTGAATTATTCGTCAGTTAATTGGAGGTTATCTTAAATACTATCCGCTCTTTTATAATAATTATAAAAAAGATTAGTTTATACTTAAAAAATAAAATAAATAAATAATGTAAAATATAATAATTTATTCAAAATATAAATTTGGAAAGATACAAAACTAAAAACAAATACAATAATATTAAAATTTCATTCAAAGAATGTTATTTTTTTTACAATATTTAATAGCCGGCGGATAATCTTTAAGAGCAGACATAGTCATGTAACGATCACCTGATGGCTTATCCTTATTCATATAATACCATGTTGCTATATTGAACATGGCAGTCTTGTTACCATTATTTGCGGCTTTAAGTAAATATTGAGTTCCTTGTTGGGAGTCCCGCTTACAACCTAATCCTTGTGTTAACATGGTGCCATATCTAAGCTGAGCCTCGGGAAATTCATCGCTATAGTCAGCAACTTCTCTGAAAAGTTCTAAAGCTTTTTTATCCCGTTCAAATTTTTCGCACTTAAGGTCAGACCAACCTTTGGTAATATAAAATGCCTGATAATATTTTGCTTGATAGTCATTCATGCACGCAAAAGTTTCAAAACATTTGTATATTTTATCTCTTTCGACATCCACATCGCCATTTTCAGCTTTTTCATGTTCTTTAATTGCTTCATCAAGAGTCATATAATCAAATAAAGACCAATCAAATACTGCACTTGGAATAGATGGAGGTTCTTCTTCAACCGCATTTGATGATTGATTCTCAAATTCCACATAGATATCATTTAATTTGATTAAAATATCTGCAAAAACGGGTCTCCTTTCTGGATTTTGGTCAACTGCCATCTTCGATAAGTTTCGATATTTGATTGGAAATTTGCTATCTGGTGAAAATTGTTCTTGATACCTTTCTAAACATACCAAGTTATAAATAGATAATACATCATTTTTGTCTTTATATGGCAACTTTTCTTCGGCGATTTCCCATAAAAGTAGGCCAAAACTGTATACTTCACATTTAACGTCGTATTTTTGCTTCACATCTTCCTCTCGACTTCTAGCCAATATTTCTGGTGCATTGTAACGAGAACGCATAATATTCAATTCTTGATTCTTTGTTTGATCTTTATTGCCACGACTGTATTCGAAATTGGTAATCTTTGCTTGATCATGTTCCGTAATGACGATATTATCGGGTCTAACATCATGATGAACAATCCCAACAGCATTCAAAAAGTTTAATCCTTTTACAACATCAAATGCGATCCTAATCTTTAATTCGATTCCAATTTTGCATTCGAGATATTTACGTAAATTAGCTTTACTCGCCCATTCGGTGACAAGATAATAATAATTTCCATCGAAGGATAGTCCATAAAAATAAATGATGTTCAAACATCCCTTAATTTGTTTAAGAATTATAAGTTGATTTTTGATTTGATCTAATTCCTCCGAATGTTTTTCGCTGGCCACCTTTTTGAAAGCATATTCTTGTCCGTTTATTAAATGTTTATATTTTCTCAAATTATTTTTAACGTTGTATGATTCATCTTGTTTATACTCTTCATATTTGAGTAATTTTTCTTGAAAATAATTATCAATTAATTTTTGATTTTTTGATTTATTATTTTTTGGTAAATTATCTATCATTGACTTCACGTCCCTAACCTCTTGTATAACTTGATTTAACTGTTTTAACTGACTTAGCTGGCTTAGCTCTATAACTTCTTTCACAACCGATTTTAATCGGTGTGTCTGCTTTTTAGATGCATCGATACTTGACTCTAATAAGCTACCAAACTTTTCAAGCGCTGCAATATCTTTTCTTATCATTTCATTTTCTTCCTTTGCGCTTATACGAAAATTTATCGTAACCAATAAATTCAAAAAATTAATGCTGCTATCATATTCTTTACATAATTCTTGATACGTTTGTTGAATAGTTTTACCTTCTAAATATTTTCTTATTTTACCATACTTTGATATATCACCAATGAAATTCCTCATTAAGCCGAGTAAATTTACTAATTTTTGTAAGCTCTCATAACTTTCCGTTGTGAATAAATCCTTTTGAGTTTTTAATATTGAAATTTGCGAATTTGCAACTCCAATCCTTTGAATTAATAATTTACATATGTTTTTGTTATGTTGCGCAATAACGTACATTTGAACTGCGTTATCAAGGATCTTTACCACATCACCAAATAATGGCAAGAATTTCTCAAAAGGAATTAATACCGAAGTCGCTGTATTTATCGATGATGTAACTTTTACTACGGCTTCTCCATAACCTGTATAGTTACTCGCGGTTTCAATAAATTTATCTGTTTTGCTACTTTCTTCCATTTTTTTTTTTTTTGTTTTTTATTTTTATTTTTTTTTTTTAAAAAAAAAAATTTTTTTTTTATTACTTTTTTTGGTAAACTTATTTATACTCGCCGGAAAAAACATTCCGGTGCGGTGATACAACATTAAGAAAAATAACATGACAAGTGCATAGATTTACAAGTTACATTGAATCTTTTTTTATTTTATTTCCTTTTTTGATTATATATAACAATTTCAAATAAAAAAATTGAGAACTGCGTGGAAATTTTCTATGACGAAACAGTTAACAAATCACATGTATGCATATCGGTCTGTACGACATATAAAAAATATCGGTATAACTTGCGTATTTGTCAGCTAAACATGGACTCTTCCACTGTTAACCTTAAATGGTTCTTCCACTATCGACATTATTCCTGAACCTGGTTTTATTCGATTCCTCGTTATTTCGATTAATAGTAAACGTTCTCCTTCGTTCGTCAAAAATAAAATCAAACAAGATATTTGACGTTTTACCAATTCCATGAGTTACAAACTGCTTACTGATAAACAGAAAAGAAATCTTGAAGAAAGTCGATATGCAAGCTACTTGGAAAGACCTCACGCTCAATGAAGGGTGGGTACGTGGGACCATTTATATTTGAACAATTTCGAAAGCGTTAAGAAAGTATCACATACTACGTTAGGAATCGAATTAGATGTATTAGCTAGAAACTTAAGCCCTGAGACGAAGGAACTGAAGAAAGTGTTAGAGTTAAAGCGTCATTTGAAAGTTAACATTATACACGTTTCTTAAGAATGTGGCTGCGGTTATGGTGAAGAAGAACATCCAGACATAGAGCTTCTGTGATGTGCATATCTTACTATGAGGTTTATTTGATTAAGGTCTGCAGATTCTGGAGGAGGAATCGGTTATGTACCTTCATTATGGTGAAAGGACCTTACTCTCTTTGCATGTTTCAGAAGTCACAGAGTACAAATAAGATAATTTTTGTCTTTGTCATATTTATCAATAATACCGAATATTTACTTTAATCTTACACTCTTCTTATTGTCAAACTAGCCAAAAAAAAACACAGTAAATAAATCAGAAGGTGAGTCGTAATAAGATTAGCCGACGCAATGGAACGCGATATGGCTTAACTTTTTTGATAGTCATGGTTTCTGCTGCTTGTCAATATATTTTAATACCGAATTTTCACTTTATTTTTTTTCATCTGCTAACAGGTCGTCTTACCGAACGAGAACTATTCGAGTAGTTGTTCTTTATTCCTATATTATTCAGAATTACAACTAATAACACAACAACTTCGGCTTCATGAAGGGTGCCTGAAAATCCAGTGAAATCATGGGAAACTTTTCTTGCTGATGCATTTCAGGTAGAAAGTTCAACATCTGAAAGTACAACAATTAAATTATTATTACGAGCAAAGAACAAGTAAACAATCAAAGACTAAAGCGTCTATCGAAGCCAAAAAGGTGGAACACTCGATTTCAATGTATAGTTGCCTGATGAAACTCCTGGGTTTAGACAGACCGTCGAATGTCGAAAGTGTCAAAACCTTAATAAAATCATAAACTAACCAAACTTGTCGAAACCCGTCGAAACCTACCAAACTATATCAAACAGTCAAAACTATATTATGAACTTATGAAAACCTGTCGAAACTAGAGGTTTAAACGTTTCGACAAATCCAAAACAGGTTTCGTCATGCAACTATATTTAATGTCGTGATACTTTGGTGATCCAGATTTTATACTTCTCAATGCCAACAATAATGAGTTGCTGCACTTTATAACTGACACAAAGATACTCACTGTGGCTGAAGTAAAACTGGAACAGCTTATGACTAATTTAATTAAGGGAACTGAGCTAGATGAAGGAGAAGTCGAGATTACAGATGAAAGAGAGGAGTTGTTCGATCTTTATAATAGTGCGGTTGACATGATAGACCAGTGATGGCAAGTGACCTAAATAACCTCAAATGACTAAATGACAAATGACTAGTCATTTGAAGGTCATTCGAAGTCAAATGACAAATGTTAAAGAAATTATATCACGTGATCATATTATTCTGGTAATATTACTATCGTAATTTTTCGTAAATTTTTTTATTTTAATTCTGGCTAACTTTAACTTCACATTAAGATTATATTTGGCCAATACTGTAAAGGACTTAAATGACAAATGACCTTAAATGACCAGTTCATTTAAAGGTAATTTAAAGGTCATTTTAAAATATTCAAATGATTTGGTCACTATGGTGCACAGATGATTATACCAAATATGAGAAAATTATTAAAATCGTTCAGCAAGCTTTGGATACATGGTGGTGAATAATTTACGATATGCATGATTACGTCATTCGTTAGAACATGGTCTTTAAAACGTGATCAAGACGGCAAATACATATCTCCTATAGTATCTATTAATCAACAACACATAGAAAGTAAAGCTTCATTTTTAGAATGTATACGTTACTTCGAAGATATTTCTAGTATAGAAACAAATGCTTATTCTTCACCACCGAAGTCTGATCATGGGAATTCTCAAGAAGATTTGGACAGTTCGAACTCAGACCATTCGGATCATGATTCTGGTGATGATTATAAACCAAAGACTAAACGTAGAAAAGTTAATAATTCGGAAGTAAAAACTTGGATTAATTGAAGTAAATCTCAAACAAACTACAAATACAACCACTCAGTGTACACTCCCCTGCCATGGGTCATGGGAATTTATAATATTTACTTAGTAATATATGGGTGGTTTGCTATTAAAATTGAGTTACGGATCATATGATTTACTATGTCTCGTACCTCGATTTTAATAGCAAAATTGATGATCTTCAAATTGTATAAAAATTTATGAATTATTAATAAAATTTAACCCAAATTTTTTTTTTATTTAAAAGCCAATTGATTATAGTTTTTAAAAATGTATTTAGAAATATTTTATTTTTAAAATGCAGAAAGATATACATTTGCAAAGTAATAAATATGATATTTTTATATGTAAAAATGGAAAAACCATAAAGAAAAATTAAACTTATTCTTTATAATGAGAAAATTTTTTCTTTAAAATATTTTATTTTTATTAAAAACTATAATATAAGTTTTATAATTAATCAGTTTTAAATAAAAATGTTTGGGCTGGATTTTATTAACAATTCATAATTGTTATATAATCTGAAAATCATCAATTTTACTATATATATTTAAGTAAATTTTATAAATTCCCATGACCCATAGCAGGTGAGTATATAAGAAAAACTATCATGAAAGAAAAAAATTTTATTTATTTATAGAACATGTAAGGTGAACAGGGAATCAATAGATACTTATTTTCTTGAAGTAATATTTTTACTTTTCTTATTTGTACTATAATTTTCCAAATAATAAAATTTATGCAAAGTATAATGAATTGGATGATCAATGGTCTAATCAGATTAAAAATATGTATAGTCTAATTATTTTATATATAATAAATTTTAATATAAAATTAAACAAGTTCTCAATACTTTTTTACATTTTTATATTTAGAAAATAATATAATTTTGATATGATTAAGTATTGATGATCATAATTATACAGATTTTTATCAATCTAAATATGACTAATTTTAGTAATGCAATCTGTACAAATTGAATTTGAAGTTTATAAGCTATTATTATTCCTCTTTATCAGCTTCAAACAAAAATTGGAAACATATTTTTCCAATTAATGTTATTATAGTAAAATTTTGGTAAAAATAAATAAATTATAAATATTAAATTATTTATAATATTAATTTTTATTTTTTTATTTTTTAAAGTTGGAGATTCATTTTTATATATTATTTTTAAAAGTTGGTTTCAAGATCAACTATCAAAACAAAGACATAATTCTTATTTCAAAAGTGATAGAAAAGGTATATAAAGCATATTGTTATTTAACAGTTAAAATTATTAATTATTATATTATAACAATAATTCAAAAAAAATAAACCTGAAAAGAGAAGTTGGTTAATAAAAGAAAGTATAAAAATACTTATCAATCATCGTGATTATAATAATTATAAAGAAAATAAAGAAAATTATGATAATAATAATGATGATAATAACTAACTTACCATCCAAAATAAAATAGTATAAATTTATTAATCAATTGATCTTTATTATATATTTTTTAGATAATGTTTCTTCTTCTTCTCCTTTTACTTTACCATTACTAACACTTTTTTATTTAGAATATGATGAAAGTTTGGGTAATTTTATTGGTTTTTTTAAAAAAAAATATAAAAACAAAATATTTAGATTTAATTTATCATTATTTCTTTTTTTATTTATTTTCTAAAGAAGATGACAATATCACTATCACCAATATTACTGTTATCCAAAAATAATTGTCATTACCTTCACTACTATTGCTAAAGCTAACCACTAATAAAGTTACTACTACCCTAAAGTTGCTGTTACCTTCACATTTACTACCAAAATTACTTCAAAAAAGTAATTTTTATATTTATATTTAATATTATGTCATAAAATAATATACAATATAATATAATATAATAATAATTTAGAAAAATCAAAAAATCAGAATTAATTTTGAAAAATATTTATATGTTAAAATCTAACCTAATATAATATATATAATATACTGATTAGACATAAAATTAAAAATAACTTATACAATATATTAATTAGACATATAAATTCTATGCAAAATTATATATATAATAAGCTGATTAGAAATATAAATTCAGTATTTTTTTGCATATGAAAAAAAATGATTTTTAGTATCTAGTATACAGAAATATTTACAAATTTATTAGAACATTTTTCTATGTATTTTATACATTTTTTAAACATATTATTTACATTATTATATTTAAATTATAACTCAAATTAAAGTCGCTAAAAATAAATAAGTCAAAGATTTAAACTCAAGGAATCACAGGTAAAAATTCACAGTATTGTCAAAGATTATTCCCAATTTAAATACAAGTAATTTTGAATATTTCAGGGATTACATTTCAGTGACTGAACCTTAAGTCAATACAATGAATCAATAAAATATCATGAAAAATTAATAAACAATATAAATTTACAAACAGGTTAATGTGTTGTGAAGGATAAGTTTTTACTTAGTTAATTATGCTCTTTATTAATATGATAATAAAAGTAAGTTCTTTACTTAAAGGTATTAAGACTTAATAAAAAATACAGAGATATTTATACATATATCGAAGAAAATAAAATTGATATATTACTAGAAAATAAAGTTGACATAATCGATTAGTGAAATAATCATAATAATAATGTTATCTAATATACTAGAAATTAAGTTAATATTTAGATTGATATTGATTTATATTGATTATCAAGGAAAACTAATTAATATCAGGATTTATAAGATCATCTACAAGGAAATAAAATTAACATCAAGATCATCAGTCAAATCTTAACCAAAATTTACAATGTTATACTATATACTTTACTTATACAGATTATTTTTTAGGAAAATATTATATTTTAATTAAATAAATTAATTTTATATAATGAATAATAGTCATAAATTGTTAATAACTTATAATTAGTTAATTTAATTTTAACTCTTTTTTTTATTAAATTTTATTTAAAATTTTTATATAAAAGATATACTTTTTTTATGATAGCTTATAAAAAATAACTTTTCTTTACAAAATTTTTTATTATTACTAATATCTTTAACTATATAAAATTTGTTATAATAGTTTAAATTAATGTTGTTATCTGAAACAAAAATTCTGTAGTTTAGGATAATTGAAACTAATTTAGTTAAGTGTCAATCTAATTTCATTAATAGCTGATAGTTCTGTTTAACTAAAACTAATTTTTAGTATTTTAGGATAATGCATATATCTTTAGTCTAAATATATTATTTTTATTAAAGATTATTTTCTACTTTATCAAATTTATTTCATTTTTTTATTTTTCTCAACTCAAATTGTCTATATTATAAAATATTCTAATTAACTATCAGAATTAAAAATGATTTTAAATAAATAAATCCAACTCTCCTTCTTTTTAAATATTAAATTGATTGATAACTTTTCGTTAATTTTGATATTAATATCATAGAATATCTTTCTAACTTTATATAATTTGAATCATATTTTATACTAAAGGTCAAATGTAATCTGAATTAACAAATATTTCAATTTAAATATAATAATTCAGATTAGATTCACTTGTAAATGCTTATTTGAAATTGAATAAGCATTTTTGCTAAAAACTTAAATAAAGTTATTATATTATTTTTTATTAATAATTTTTCTTCATAATTTAATAGTTCTAAAGAATGTAGTAGCTTTCATTATGTTGTATTTTAAGTTTTAAGTTGATGGATTCAAAAGATATGTAAATCAAATAAATCATTGTTACTTTTTTTAAAGTATAACATTACAAACATTTAATCTGATTGAAGTTAACTTTTTTTTATAAAAGATTAGATAATATTTTTTTTTTTACTTTTGGTTCTATTTTATAGAATTTTCTTATATTTTACAAATTTGAATTAAAAAAAGCTGATTTGCTTTTAATAAATATTATCTTATTGAATTGTTGCTAATATCAATTTTTTGATAATCTATTTTTCTAAAAATTTAATATTTAATAATAAAATAAATGTGGTATATATCATTAAAGTATATCAAATTGATAGCATATTCTTTATAATTTGAGAAATAAAATAAATATTAAATCAATTACAATATTTGTGATTGATGAATTATAAGTAAAGTTGTTTTTCTAAACTTATTTTAGATTTTGGCTAATATTATTTCACAATTTTATAAGCTTTAATATAATTTTATCTTTATTCAATTTTAATAGATTTTTTAATAAGATTTAATATAATTTAACCAAGTTTTACTTTACTATTTAAATGTTTGTCTAAATTTTTGATTTTATTCAACAACCTTAATTATAAGCCTTTACCATTAATTTTACTTGTATTTCATTTGAAAGTAATTATATATAATAATGATTGTAATATTTAATTATAAATGAATAAAAAATAATTTATTTAATGATTACAAAATACTATATGTTATGTAATATAACTACTCTATATATATTGTATTGCTTATTAAATAAATATTTATAAAATTTGGATATAAATAAATTTTAATATATAAAAATTAAATATAACAAATTTTTAATTTTTTCAAAATATCAAGAATTATTAAATAAAATTATATATATATTTTTTAAAAATGAAAATATTTATTCATCATCTGCAATAATTAAATTCTCTATAAATTTAAAAAAAAATAAATATAATAAAATAGAAATTATTAAAAAATTTTAATTTATAATATAAATATAATTACCAATACTTTGACTACTTTCTGTTATATTTATAATATTATAACTTAAAATCTCATTTAATTTTTCAGTATAATTAAGTAAATGACTTGTATGATATGCTTTTGGATGATGAGATTTAACTATAATTTTATCACTATCTGAACTATTATTTTGTATTTGTTTTAATACCTTATCTGCTTTATAAAAATCTAAAATATCATCTGTTAATTCTTTTTTAAATTCTTTATTAATGATATTTTCTTTCCAATTTTTAATAATCTTTTTAATTTCTGATGCAGTTGGTCTTTTTAGTGGATCCATATCCCAACATTTTTTCATTAAATTTATATAACATAGTGGAATATTTTTAATGATATTAGGACGTTTACCTTTACAAATATCTAAACTAAGTTGAAAATCATGAGCTTCATTATCAAATGGAGAAATTCCAGATATAAATTCCCA
>CAMKVN010000823.1:0-23507 GCA_946474995.1 Funneliformis geosporum
AGTTTATCATAGATTAATCATGAAATTTTTTAAAATAATTTTTTTTAAAAAATTACAAATTTTTAGCTTTTAAGTAATATTAAATTTTTATTATTAGTTCAGAACGTTAGTGAAGGACTATTTACTTTCTATACATTGTATCCGTTTGTCCGCCCGCTTATCATTTGAAATGACGAATATTGGCTATTTATAAATACTGTGGTATATTTTTCTAAAAAAAAAACTGCCCGCAACATAGATTTAATAAATTCTCCCTAAAATGTATTGTATTTATTTTATTAGACGTAATGACATATTCAATGATATTGACATAATTAATTCACGTGATCTTAAGCTTCAGACTTTACAACGATGATACCATTTCCTAGTATAATTAAAAGAGAAAACTTATTATAATATATTACATATTTATAAAATTAATTTAAAAATAAAAATTTTAAAAATATTAATTATTTATAAAAGTAAATCAAAGAAGTATTTATAAAAATAAGTAAGCAAATTTTCTTGCAAATTCTATAATTTAAGGGATAATAGTTATTATTATACTTGCTATTACTACTGTTGTAATTATTGTTATAATTATTAATATTGCTATTAGTATTATTATATAGCTATTACTACTATTTGATATTGTTATCATTAATATTTATATATAAATAACTGAAAATATTAATAGAAGTAAGTTAAATTATATTAATAAGATTTAAAATAATAATAAAAATATTATTTATTTAATTTAACCTAAAAATAACTTCTAAATTCTTTATAGTACATATTAATATTTCTAATTTCTTTATCCTTTAAATCATCAATAAAAAATTATTATATTTTCTTTCAAAAATTAGCTGATATTTAAAAAGATAAACTTTGCAATCTTTTACTAATTTATGAAATTTTTGCTTGTTTACTATTCTGAAAAATTATAATAAATATGATAGTTAAATCATGTAAAATAAATAAAAGAGATATTTATTACAATTTTTTAGAACTTTCAAAAAAAAAATAAGAACAAAAAAAATTGTGAAAAGCTAAATATATATATTTTATATATTATATTTAAAATATATTATGTATTATTACTATTAAAATTCTGAATGAATCATATTAAGTGAGTTTTTGTCAAACTTAACTTAACTTGACTTAATTATATTTAGTAAATAAAGGTGCAATATATAATTTGTTTTAATAAAATATTAAAAAAATTGTTTAAAGGAATGATAAAAAAAAAAAATGATAAAAATAATTTTTCTGATAAAAATAAAATATTATTCTAAAGAAATAATAAAAGAATGATTATTAAAATAATTTTTCTATTATTCCTTAAGAATGATATACTATCATTTTATTAGAATAATATTTTTATTATTCCTTTAGAATGAAAATTTATCATTCTATCAGAATGAAACTTCTATTATTTCTTTAAAATAATATTTTATCATTTTATTAGAATAATTTTTTATACTTTCTTAAAAAAATTGTTAAATTTTTACTCTAGTTTAGCTTGACTTTAAGCTCAATTTTGAACTTGAGTTTTGTTTGACTTAGCTTGAGTTTAGCTTGAATTATCTTAAGTTGAGTTAAGCTTATCTTAAAACTCAACTTAAGTTAAATGAGTCAAACCTTTTTTTGACTTAACTTAACTTAACTTATTTGACTCAAAATTTAGCTTAATTTATTCAGAATTCTAATTGCTATTATATTGCATTAGTATAGGCTATATATATTTAGTTTGTATTTTGTACTTTATATCTTATTACATATACCTCTAATATAATATTTTACCACTTATTATATTTTACTCTTTATAAGATACCCATAGATATGAATCAATTCTAAATTAAAAAAATTGATTTATATCCAAAGTATTTTATATAATGCTATATGGTAATTCATAAATAAATTCACATTATTCATAAATTATTATGAAATAAAATTTTTTTTTTTTTTAATATTTAATTAATCAAATATGTTAAATATATCTTTTTATAATAAATTAGCTTTTTATAATCTTATAATAAAATTAAAATTCAGATCTTAAAGTTTATTATATCAAATGTTATTTGTAATTTTTAAAATTTCTAAAAAATATAAACTAAAAACAAATTTTTTTTTATTAATAAAATTATATAATTTATAATAATATTAAAATAAAAATTAAGTATTTACTATTTCATAATAATTTTTTTTAAAACTTTATACTTTTTAAATTTTAAATAATAAAAATTAGTAATTATAAATGTAAATAACTTGAATAAGATCTTTAATTACTTTTTAAATTATTAAAAAAAGTACTTAAAATTATTTTAAATAAATAAGAATTAATAATTTTTGAAAAATTTAAATTTAGTAATATAAATAAAATAAATTTTAATCAATAAATTAAATTTAAATTTATTTATATTTAATTAATAACAAGTTTTTATTAATTTTCTTTACTATTAAAAAGATCATTATATTATATTAAAAAATAAACATTTAAATCAAGTTTCTTTTTGCATTAGAACTTTAACCAAAATTAGTAATGTTCATTCTGCATAATTGTCCCAAAAAATTCCTTTTTCACAAACTATTATCGCGAAACATTTTTTTTTTGTGTTTGACTCTTCTCGTTCCCTTTCTTTTTTCTTTCCTTTCTCACTCGTTTCTAGTCACTTTTGCATATGATTAAAAATTTTTTGAATTTTTTCTTATAGTATATAAACCTTTTTTTTCGTAGAAGTAAAAAACAGCGTAAAAGATTTTACTTGTTCTGGGGTTATGTACCTTCCTTTGACGGTCAAAGAACTTCGATCAGATAGAAACTGGTCATAAAACTCCAGAAGCGATAACTGGTACAAACGTACAGAGGATAAAACTGGGAAAACAAACCGCCAAGAAGAAAATCTTGGGACTGGAATAAAATAAATTTTAAAAAAAAATAAAAATAAAAAATAAAATGAATAAAATAATATAGTAATCAAATGCTCTCCATGTTTAGTTTGAAATGGTTTAGATTGGGAACTTTGTTTGGTATACATTTTTTTTTTGGTTACTATTAGAACTGACGTTATCGTCGTGCAACCATTAGTTATAGTGTGGATTTAAGTTCAGATTGTGTTGAAGTTACACTCGATAACTTTGCAAATATTTACAATACGAACAATCCATCTTTTTCTCTCGTAATAATATTCATCTCTTTTGAGGGGTAATGAGATATATCTGGCGAACAAATTTATTATTACCTATTTCGTAACAGCAATGTATGAAATTTATTATTTATTGACATGTACATGCACAATTGTACGCAAAATTTTACTAATTTGAAAATCGACAAAACCAGTATTATTAGTATAATAAAGGGAATTAATATAGGCATTTTTTTTTTTATACAAAATATTTACATAAACAACAATCGAAATCGAATCAATTCTTGGAATTAGAAAATGAAATTTCTTATAATTTGAAAAAAAAAAAAAAAAAGAAAAAAAGGGAAAAGAAAAGAAAAAGAAAAGAAAAAAAGAAAATTCCAACATTAAATTAAATAAAAATAATGATACCAAGACAAATCTTAGAAATATTTACGGTTCAATTAAAGAATGAACCAAAATCTTTAATTATAATCCGAACCATTACTGCGATTTTGTTATTTAGTTTATTAATTTTTTATGCAACTATTCAAGTTAGTACGTGTTGTCCTAAAGTTAGGAATTTTAATTAATTAAAAGTCGATAGAATTTAAAAATAATTTTACAATTAAATAGATAATGTTAAATCAGACAATCCCGTATATGCATCTACACCGGCTCATAATGAAGAAAAATCAATTCCGATGCCAAGTACGTCAAATGACATCAAATGCGTCTTTATTTAATTCACTTGTTAATTGAACTTTTTATTCCTAAATAGTTTTACATTTTACCTTTGGATATCGGTTTACATTAACATGTCAAATAATTGGATGTATGTATAAATTCATGTCAAACTACATGAAATTTCGATTATCGCTCAATTAACGTTTTTCCCTCCTCTTCAAAGCTGTAACAAAGTTTTCAACAGAACAATGCGCGACATATTTACAACAACCAGAGTTAAAATTAAATTCTAACGGTGTTTATGAGGCGTTATTTAAAGCAAATGGGTTAAATTTTACTAAAAGGGATATTGAAAAGTTTGAGGTTGCAATTATAATGGATCATCCAGAAGAGATACCTGCAACTAGTTTAGGTGTTGAAGTGAGAGCTTTTGATTCTCGTAAGTATATATAAAATAATTAATAATAATAATATTTTTTTTAAAAAAACAAAATACTAAAACAAATTTTTTTTGTAAAAATTAAAATAAAATAATCGACGGTTCGTGTAGAAGTACAAGATCCTTTATTAATTGAAGATTACAAAGAGACTAATATTCATGTTATTGAACAACTTCTATCTTTAATTGACGTGAATTTATATTTTCTGGCTTTTAACCAGGTAAGAGTAAATCGGATACTTGATTTCTTTATACTTTAACTAAATTTAATTTCTCTCTCTAAATCATTGTATTAATTAGTTTTATGATCTCGAGTTATCAAGAATTCGAAGAAACGTAATAGAGAAAAAATGGTGGAACATTTTAGGAATTCCATCGAGATATGTAGATGAAACGTATTTAAATTCCGTTTTAGAAAGTCGACCATACTCTCCATTTGATGTGTCTTCAGGTCCATCTTATGCTAAATTAGTGGTTTTTATGAGAACTTGGAGAGTTCCACTTGAACAAGAACAAAAGTAAGTGATACTTTATTAAATTTTTTTTTCGTTTTGAAAAGTATTTGATTTAAAATTTTTTTTTAATTTTAGTGAGAGAACGGTAAATAATATTGAATCATTCTATCGTTATTATAAACTTTCATATAAATTAATAAATAATATTACATTTAGTTATTTGATACATTTGGTCAACTTGCCGGTATAGCGGGAACATTATCACTCGTCTATGTCTTCTTGTTCGGTAATTAAATATAAACATCATAGCTTCTATTAAAAAAAATGAAAAATAAAAAAAAATTAATTTATAATTTTCTAGGTGTTGGACCAAGTGCAATTCATTCGTGGGGAGTAATCCAAAGGATGAAATGTTTTGGTATCCGAAAAGGAGTCAAGAAACATATGAATCGTCGTTATCCAAGATTACCGTTTATTATCTCAGAAACCGATAAATCAAAAACCATTGACATAGGTGATGATGGAATAGGTGTAGCAAATTCACCAACGAATCATGATGAAGTACAAATTGAAATCCTGGAAAGAATAGATTCTATAGAAAGGTTTCTTAGGGAATTTGTGGTGGATGCAGATTTTATCAAAACGTTGGACCCCGAAAAATAATGAGCGTTAGATAGATGTCGTAATGCTGGGCGGGATTATGAACATGGTAGTTACGTCGCGTGTATTAATATTAATTATGTTTAATTTAATTATGTACTTTTTTTATCTTTTATTTTTTTATTTTTATTTTTTTCAAAAATAAATCAAATCCTGATTCCTTTTAAGTTGAATAATTTTCAAATTTCCTAAAAATTACTGAAGGAAACGAAAATCCCACGATTTTTTTTTAGAATTGATTAAGGCAACCAATTCGGATTGAAATAATTTGTCTAACATTAAAAGTATAAAAAAAGTATATTCTTATTCTTATTAAAAGAATAAAAAGAAGGAAAAAAAAAAGATTTTTTTTAATGATCATCTTACATCATCATAATCATTTATCTATTTTTTAAATAAAAAAGAAGGTTTTTGAAATGAAAAAATGAAAAGGTGAAGTACGGAAAATTTTGTCATATGATTAGCGGACATTTCAGGAACGATAATGAGAAACCTTGATTTGGATAAATTCATTGTAAAATTCTTTTCAAGGGATTTCATACAAAAAAAAAAAATTTGATTAACGAAAAAGAAATTTCTTTTTCATTTCTATCCCAAAAGAAGGGAACACAGAGCAAATGATTATATTATATGGTTCGAATATCCTTATGTTATTGCATAATCTATCACCGAAATTTTCTAGATAAGGGAATAGATTATTTACTTTTGGTGTGTGTCGGCGATGCCTTATATGAAATTAATTATTTGTCCGCGAACAATATTAAAGTTATCGCGATTTATAATAACCTACTCTTTTTATTTTTTTTTATAACGAATGTACGCCAAATAAATAACGCTTGGAGGGAAGTGAAAAAAAAATAAATTTAGAAGTACGAATTTATAAATATAACACGAAATATTCTGCGCTACTTACGCGTGATGTGATTGATTATTTATGACGTATAACGTTCGGTTTTATTTATAGCCTTTTTTCCTTTTATTTGTTTTATTTTTGAGAACCTTGATGAATTGATGAAAAAGATTGTTCAGAGATTTTCCTTTAAGGGGCATTTTCAATTGCTGTGCTCCGAAAACATCCATGAAATTATCGATTTTCAATAATTATTAAAAAAAAAATTTGTTTCAACAATGGGATTTGACTTTAATGAAGGATCCAGTGCATCATATGTACAACTTTAATTCATCGTTTGTTCTTTTCGTAGATTGCGCAGTAGATTGCAATCAATTAAGGTTTATCTAGGTCCCTGTTATAAATCAATCCTCAAACAAAAAGTTTCTACTTTCCATTGGAAATTTCAGTAAAGTTATAAAAGTTTCATGATTTTCCAAGTCTTTGCTATGAAACAATATAAAAATTTTGCAATTCGTCTCTCGATTTAGTTAAAATGTTTAATTATACCCAATAAATTGTAAATGAGAAAATGAGAACGAAAGAATTTAAAAAAAATGTTTCAAGGGGAAATTTTGTACATGATGAATCAGTCACTTTATGGTTTTGCGTGCAGATCTTTTGTCTTTTATAAGTAATGTTCGTCCTTTCCAAGCAATACTCTTGTTTCATCGACCACATTTCGTTTCACTTTTTGATTACAAATATTACAAATGTTTGAATTTTAATAAAGAGAGCTATTTTGCTGCGGGAACCTTAGATTCAAATGCAAATAATCCAGTATCAATTTCGGCATGCAAATGCAATCTTGATCGTAAATTATTTAATTTATTCCCTTTAATGTCAAACATCTCTTTTTTTTTTTTTTTGAATAAAATTTTTTTGTTTGTACCTCCTTATTGATATTCTATTAAGTTTCAACCCCTGTTTTTTTTTTTTTGAGTTTCAAGAGATTAAATCTCAACGGGTATAGGTTTTCTTTGCCTTTGTCTTTGCATTAAAAAGGGATATATTTTTTCTCGTGACGTTGTATTGTTTATGCATTTTGTAAATTACGCGCATCCATGATACTGTTTCAAAAAGAAATGGTGGTTAACAAAACGAGTAAGTCGATTCATAGCAATTAACCTATTTAGTGTGTTAATTTAATACTTATTTCTTTAATAGTGTTAAGTTCATTTTTTTAAATTTATAAGTGTGTATATACAATAAAAAAGTCATAGTTGCTTTGTAATACTGATTAATGATTTTCTTTGTATTTTTTGTCAAAGGAAATAATAACAATATTAACGAAATTTGGATTACAAAATATTTTGAGATCGGAGAAATAATTATGAATTTTTGACCATCAAGTTTTCCGAAATAATTTCATGCACGAAAATTAACACGAATTAATTATTTGTCACCCTTTTTCTTTTTTTAAACATTCTAAAAAAAAAACCGAGGATTTGATCTACATATAAGGCAACGTCGTTCTATTGTTGGAACCATTATGTTTTTAAATAAAGAATCATTCGAAAAAAAAGTTAATTAATTTTTTATGCCCTTAGACTCTGGGGAAAAATTACGCAGATATTTATTTTAGATGATCGAACGATGCAAAAAGAAACCAGTATCCCCAAAAGTTTTGAGATAATGTCGCCATTGTTTTCGAAAGCAAAAAAAAAAAAAAAAAAAAGAGAAGATAATTCGTTAAGTGATGCCTCTCTCCCCTAGTTACAAGGTATAGTAACATATCACATATGCGATTTTTAAAATGGGTGCATTCCCATTGATTGATTATTCAACTCCTAATAAGATGCCTCTTTCAATTGTTTATATTTCGTATTTCGTAATTCAAGGGTTGTATGTTATCTCGGTACCACACTAACATCTGCGCGATAAAGCAAATAAGTGACACGAGAGTTTTTCTTACCTCGCTGTTTTTCTTTGAGACCATATATCCCTTGGCAGAAGCTTAAAAAAATCAGGGTAACCCTAATTGGACATGGTTACTCAGTTTCGCAAGTTCTTTTTATAAATGAGATGCGTCATTTAGGCGAATGGGAGAATTAGAGTTTTTGACGAGGATCACGTGTTTAACGTTGCTCGTGGCTTTATGACAACAAAATCTTTCTGGAAGGTCAAAAAAGAAAAAAATTAAATAAAAATTGACAAGCCTCCGCCAAAATGACATTTGCTATGCTCTTGTTTGTTGTTAACGTTGCCACAACAATAAATAACTCCGCAATTTCGATGCCGGGAAGTTGAATTCTCATTATCAACCCACCTGATTGCAAGATTTTGTCTTGGTAATTTAAATAATGTATTAAAAAAATAAAATAATAATATAATAATTACGAAATTTGAATGAAACACCTTATTTGTCCCTAACTAGAATGGTTTATCACTAACTATATTAAGATGCAGATCCATAAACCTTGCATAAATGTATGCCAGTTTATTATACTTCAAATTGTTTGAAAGATTTTAGTTGTTACATCAAAAAGGAATTTCCATAAATCCGTTTCTAACTTATTTCTTACATCAAAGGAATTAATTATTATTATTATCATTATCATATTATTTGTTATATTTTTAAAACCTTTTCTATTTTACATTTTCTTTTCTGAACAAAAGAAAAAAGACCTTAAAACGTGGCGTTCAATCCAAATGAAACTTACGTCAATAGTATGACATTTTGGACATCTATTCATAGATCACCTTTTTAAAGATCGAATGAATTTTTTTAAAGTAGCAGATTTATTTTTGGGGGTATGTAATGTGTAATACGCATGTATCATGACAAAATCAACTTTTGCTTTCTTTACCCTTCCTCGTGTGCTCATTTCAACATCAAAAAAGAATTTTTAAATAAATGCCGTGTTAACGCCCTGGCTTTGCGTGTGAAACCATGAATTTATACAGGTTCATTCTTATTGATTGAAATTTTTTTATTATTATTATGTTATGTTGTGTAAAATAATGGTGAATTAGAATATCTATAATTAAAAGATGTTGACAGATTTGTATAATTTAATTTAAATGATCCCGCTCCATTTTTTCTATTGGACGATGGGTTGAGAGATTTCATTAACTCTCACAATTTATCCACCTTTTCTTTTTAATTGCGGCGGTGGAGGCAGAAAGGTGAACTGAAGCAGAGCAAAAATAATCGAGCAAAGTTGAAAGGAAAAAAAAAAAAAAGAGATTATGGCATGCCTTACCGATTGATTACCAGTATGCGGATCAAAAAAAAACTTAACCTCCCTCTCTTTCAAAGTTCGTAATTGTGGTGGTGGTGGCTCTATGAAAGTTTACGGGATTTACGTTTCTGGTAAAATTGTTATTTATCAAGATGATATTGGGTGTTTGACAAAAATAAACAAAAAACTGATTCCAACCACCACGGATTTACTCCCGGGGTCGAAGAAAGAAGAAATCTATTTTTAATCAAGATCACCTGACCGGAAGACCCAATATTATCATCTCCCCCCATATGAAATGAAGAGTTTTTTTGGCTTATTGTATAATTTCCGTTTCAAGTATCGCCCGAAAGATACACCGCCTCTTTTTTTGATCCTAGTTGATCCGCAGTTCTATGGAATAAAAAGTTCCGAACGTCATTATTTCAGATCTTTGTATTGCTTTATCCCTGCTTTGTTGTTTACATTGGCGTTTAAATTAAATTTTTTTTTTATTTATATTGCTTTTAAAACCCGGAATGAATTTTCATTTCCTTTATGCCACTGTATCACGAACATCATGTTTTTATAAGTAATATAAACAACAATATAAATTACCTATTATTATTGAATCAAACCCTATTTGTAACGCTCCACATCAAAAAAATTGCCTTCCGTGTTTTTTTAGAATAACTCTTCCCACACACAAAAATAAATATATTTGAAATTGTAAAAAAAAAAAAAAAAAAAAAAAAAAAAAATAAAAATAAATAATAATACGTTTTCACATATAAGTAAATTACCATATATGATTAGTCTTTTCTATATTCAGAGAAAAAATATATTTGAAAATAACGAGTTCAATCATGATGAATAAATTTTTTTTTTAATACATTCGAGGAATATAAATATGCAGCTTCTCGACGTGCCTTTTCATTTTTTTTTTCCTTTCTTTCCTCTCATATCATAATAAAATTTTTTTTCAACGACTTTTTTTATTAAAAAAAATAATAATAATTTTCTCACGTCCACAAAAAAAAAAAAATTTTTTTCGAAATTTTTTTTTTTTGCATTGCCCTTTACTTAATTGATTATTCCTTCTGAACCCCCCTATAAAAAATAATAATAATAATAATAATTCTTTTTGATAATAAGAATTTTCATATTTTCTTTTCACGATAAAAATAAATTAAAATTTAATGATGTCTTTCTTAAACAAGTCACTCATCATTTTGGCAGTTTTGGCCGCTTATATCGCAGTGGCAGTATTTGCTGTAAATGAAAGAACCCCTAGCGATCAAGTCTGTCAATTATCCAAAAAAGAACCGGCAGATGGAACTCAAAACCGTAACGGTTCATGTGTTCAGACAGTTTTGGGTGAAATTCCAGATGTAGACCACATGATTTCAACCTTAATCCGCTTCCCAGTTAATAACGATGTCATCTGCGCAAACGAACCTTTCACGATTAAGACCGAATCGTTCAATTTACTCACCGGATTTTTCGACGATCCCGTTAATGAATATTATATCTTTCCACAAACCCTTGATGACAACTTGGGACAAATTCAAGGACATTCTCACATTACTGTTCAAAAACTTCTCGGAAATGATATTCCTGATCCAAGAATTTTCGCTTTCTTCAAAGGTTTGAACGACAAAGCAATTGACGGCATCTTATCAGTACTGGTCGAAAAGGGTTTACCAGTTGGTAATTACCGTGCTTGTACCATGGTTTCTTCATTCGCTCATCAATGTGTCTTGATGCCTGTTGCTCAACGAGGTAATTATCGATCTTCAATTTAATTTTTTTTTGATTTCAATTTGACGATCTTGGTTTTCTAACCTTTCAATTTTAAAAAATTTATAGGCTCACAAGACGACTGTGTCAGATTTAAGGTTGTAGAACGAAAAAATAACGCAAACAAAAATAATTGTAGAGTAAATTAGAGAGGAAAAAAAAAAAGGTCTAAAAATATCCGTCACCTCTAATATTTCACGTGACTTAATTTGAGTAAAACCTGAACTTTTTTTTGTTTCTGTAGTATTTTTTTATTTATGTAAATGTAAATTATTTTATAAAAAAAAGTTCTATTTCACTTTCCTCTAGATATAGTAGATATATATATATATATAGTATTTCTTCTTTTTTTTTATAGTTTGGATCTCAATAATATTTTATTACTGCACTATGTCATCCATTTTTTTTTTTTTGTAATAAAAAAAAAGAAAACAAGTTTATCTTTTTTTTGAACGACAAGAAAAAAGAAACAAAAAGAAAAATTAGATTACCGCTGTCAATCAATTTTCGTTAAGAAATTATTTACAAATAAAATAATTAATAAACAACTTGATACATATTTTTTTTTTAAATCAAAATTTTTATTTTTTCCATTTGTCCATTGATTTTTAATGTGGTTTCTAAAGTTTATATTTATAAACGTGGTGATTATCGATGAGAATTTGTTATCGAGTAAAGATTCGAATGCGCCAACATTCTAAGTCGCGATTTCGAAAAAGGAATTACGGAAATGCGTTGAACAATGTGTTGAACAAAGCGATATTTAATAAATCAATAAATTCTTACGTGTTTATATGCTGATTTGAATAATAAAAAGACAAAAAGAAAAGGAAATAATAATATTAACGATTGAAAATTTAAGACCTTTTTTATAAGGGAAAAATTCAAATTTATCACACGAAAAATCAAAATGATTCTTGTCGTATACGTCGTATACGATGTGGGTCTTGGTCTTAGCCGCTTAGTTTTATTAACATAAAAATTGAAAAAGAAAATACAAATAGCAAATATAGACCGCTTCTTATATTCCAGTTTTTTTTTTTTTAAAAAAAAAAATTTAATTCTCATTGGACTGTAATTCACGTGACTTTCGAAAATTCTTTTTCGTCGGAAATTTTCGTCACCTGCCACTTGAACAAAAAGTAAAAAGTTTGAAACCCGGAATATTTCCCCATAGGCGCAAAAAAAAAATATTTAATCTGTAATCAATTTTAAACCGATCCATTAAGTTTTGGGAAATCAAAATATAAATATTTTTTTTGGGCGAAATTCTGGCCAGCATTATAGGTTGGATTATTCGCTTAAACAATTTATTATTTTCTTTTCTATATTTCTAATGGATTTTTCATCGGATATTAATGAGGACATGATATAAACGACGTTACCCAAAGGTCTAGTTTTAATGCCAAAATCATCGATAGAATTACGTTCAACGTGGGAAAGTTTCTCGGTAAAAAGTTTGGCAACATTAGAACCATAACCACCACCACTTTTATCATTTAATTCAATAGATAATATGGTACCCAATGCAAATACACCATTAACATTTGGTAAACAAGAAAGTTTTTTCACACTACTTTTGCTCCATACACTAAAGATTTCGTTGTCTGAATCGCCCCACTCCTCTCTTGATTTATTCCAAACATTTTTGAACAGATCAATATATTCATTGATCGAAGTATTTGCAACCAAACAACCGATAGGATGTGCTGTATACGAATGACCGTGAAGTAAGGCATCAACTTTTGTGTTACCAAGAAATTTGTCAAATATCTGTTCATTAGTCAAAGTAACCGCCAAAGGACATAATCCGCCGGTTAATAACTTTGCGTAAGCCGCGATGTCTGGATTAACATTTAAATATTCGGCACCAGACTGTCTACCCAATCGCCAAAATCCTGTGAATACTTCATCAAATATTATTGGAATATTGAGCATCGAACGAACAGATTTAATCAATTGATTTTGATATAATGGATCAACGAATATCATTCCTCCAGCACCCATCACTATTGGTTCCATTATCAATGCTCCAAATTGGTCACCTTGATTCAAATGATCAAGTATTTGTTTTTCGATCTTTTGCTTGTAATGATATGACAATCGATCCTTTTCGACTCGACTCTCACTAAATATCTCTGACAATGAATCAAACCTACCAACTTCATCACCATTGGTAAATATTCTGTATGTATTATCTTTCATTAATATTTGTGGGGGGGAAAACCAAACACCTTTCGGAGAATACCAATTAACGCGTTTATTATAAATACTAGGAATACTCGCATTCATCACTCCAATCGTATCACCATGATAACTTCCTTCCAAACCCAATATCAATAATTCCTTCCCATCTCCAGGTTGCTTTTCGGTTAATGCCATCTTTAAAGCAACTTCCATGGCGGTACTTCCATTATCAGAATAAAATACTCTGTTGGCCCAATTTTTCCCTACCCCATCAAGCAAAGATTCCGATAATGATAAAGAAGGTTCATGAATCGATTCGGGAAATAATATGTGACCGTATCTGCCTGATGCATACGATGCCGTCAACGATAATTTAGAATTTCCATGACCCAATCCCTGCGTCCACCAACTTGCGGATCCATCAAATGTCTCTACTAAATTAGAATCATCCTTGTAACTTATTAATAAATCTTTATAAGCAGAATCAATTACGTTAACCCCATCAACGATATTGTGTTGAGTGAATGGCCACCAAACCATTTCCTTTGCTTTTTCTTCCATTTCATCCAGTCTACTAAACCTATTGTCATGCCATTCCTCTAATGTACTAATTATGGCTTGAAATTTTTCATCATTTGAATCAAAATATGCTTTTAACTCTTTGACATCTGATAAATCATTTTCCGCTTTTGGTGGTGGTAATGAAATGGTAAATATTTTAGGCGTGATAATAGACGAATTTTGATTCTCATTAAAATATTTTTCAATGAATAAATGGTTATTATATCTTTCATTATTAAATAATAGTAAGGTTGGGATGTCATATCCTCTTAGCGTTAATGATTCATATGACGATATTGTCGTACTTATTCCCCCTAAATTACTATCTCCCACTAAAACTATCGGTAACCTCAATGCTCGATAAAACTCCGATTGTATGGTACCTAAATAAAATAACAAATAATTAGATGACATTAGGATCGATTGATGACATCTCACAATATTTACCTGACATGATCGGACTATTTACACCGCCAGCTGTTTCCAAAAATAACCTCCCTCCATCTTTCAATGATTCATTATAAGATTCCGATATGGTTCCCTTTATTTTGTTTAATACATCTTCATCTTTAGGTATCGGGTTATTAGTCGCTAAATGTGATGAAACCGCTTTTTCGTATTTATACAATGACTCAAGTTTAATTAAGTTATTAAACTTTTCGGGAAGATATGTTTTCACAAATCGTAAATCATCATCTTTTGGATATCCCGTTTGAATTGGTTTTAAATAATAATGATTTTTGTTCCTTTGAGATTTTATTATTGAAGCTCTTATCAATCCTGTCGAAAATATCGTTTTACCCAAATTAGTGTTTGACGAAAATATTTGATAAATTTGAAATTTTTTCGTCGGAAAATAATTATAATACATTTTTCAGGAATAAAAAAAAAAAAAAAAAAAAAAAAAAAAATTAAAATCGTCTAAAAATGGTCTAAATCTGACTAAGTTTGTCTAAATCGGTCTAAAATCTAAATAATCTAAATAGTTTAACCAACTTAAATAAATTATTATATTTGTAACTCAAAAAGGAAAGAATATTGTTTACTAAATACTGATTTCCTTTTTTAAGCAAACGTTTTTAAGAAAAACAACATTCAGGAGAAAGATATTTATTTACCTAGATTCTCATCTTTTTGTTTGTTTATTTTTTAATTTTTTTTTTTTTTATTGTATATTATATTTTTTCTCTCTCTCCTTTCCCTCTATTTTCCCTTTTTTTATTAAAAAGTTCCTACCTAACTTTAACAAAGGTGAAGAGAAATTTGCGAAAATGACTACTTTATTCACTGTAAGTGTTCTTCTTGTAGTATTCCATGCTAACGCGTTATCTTTCTAAAAACTTTTCCCCCTTTTTTTTAGATAGGTGCAGAGTACGAAAGGGAGAGGCTAGAACGTATTGAACAAAATCGTGCTATCTTAGCAAAGCTTGGTTTAGATAGTGATAATTTGCGTAAATTATCACTTAAAAAACCTAAACCTGTTAAGAGAACGTATATCGTTAATAATAACTCTGATAATAACAACGGAAGCAGTGAAGGCGAACAAGACAAAAGAAGGCCTTCTCGTCGTAGTGAAAGAATTAAAGAAAAGGTATATATATATTATATATATATACATTTTTTTTTAAAAAAAAAAGTGGGTTACACTCGTTATCGACGCGTCCTACAATATCATGTATTTATTAGACTCCAAGATATAATCTTCGTAAGAATGTTAACGCACCGCAGCTATATACTTCAGTTCCTAAACCTTCCAAGGTACCATTATTCGCTAACCAAATTCGTTATTGGGAAATATTTCTAACGCGAATTAATTTGATGGCTTGTTGTTCAGACATCACGTGACTCTCCTCATAAAATTAGATACGTAGAAAAATCCTCCTCTAGATCTTATAGAAGACTTGCTTCGCGTAACCACCTCGGCAGGAGAACTTATGGTGGTCGTATTTATGATTCTGAACATGGTACGACTTGTCATCAATGTCGTCAAAAAACAATTGAAGATAAGGTTCAATGTACCGTAAGTATTACCACACGTTAATCGAAGAATTTAAATTGTTTCACTTAAAAGTTTAACGCAAAAAAAAAATTATTTTTATTTAATAGAATGTACTTCATGATGGATCGTTATGTAAAGTAATGATGGATGAACGATGTTTGGTTGGCAGGTGAATTTTGTAATCATTTAATTTCATGTATTCCTCCTCATCGACCGAAATAATTTGAAAAAATTGACGATATTTATTTTTATTATCTTTTATTTTATTTTTATTTTCTTCAATTAGATATGGACAAACCTTACAAGATGCACGTGAATCAGGGGAATGGAGTTGTCCTAAATGTAGAGATGTATGTAACTGTTCGTTTTGTAGAAAAAAGAAAGGTTTGTCTGCTACAGGCATTCTTAAACATGTAGCTTTGAAAGCCGGTTACAATTCTGTCATGGAATATCTAGGTGATGCTTAAATAACGAAATTTTTGGCTGGTTCGAATTTTTTTTCCTCGTTTGGTAGACATTATAATTTTAAATTCTTTAGTATTAAAGAAATTGTTTTCTTTGAACTTTTTTAATAAATTGAGAATTCTTTAAGATATGTAGCATCATCCCTTTGGAATTGAACAATTTAAAAAAATTATCCCATTAGGACAATATACCATCGTTCAATAAGAACGATCAAAAAAAATCGTCCTAAAGGGACGATAGATCGATCTTTCAATAGAGACGATTAAAAAAATCATCCCAAAGGGAATATATCTTCCGAGATAAAATTGATTTGAAATTAAATTCGATTTTGATTCGTAATTGTTGTTACTTTTATATTCATATTCTCTTTTTTTTTAGATTATATAAAAATTATAAAGATAAATAGGTTTTAAATAAATAATTCATTAGCTTCTCTTAATTTAAATAAATAACAAATTACACATTTTTTATCATTAAACTCTTTTTAAAAAGAATTGTTAATTTCATTTTAATATATCTTGTGTGAAATTTAATATTATTATTATATGGAAGTTTGCTAGGTAAATGGGATTCTAAGAATTTTTTAATTTTTGATGATATTAAATTAAAATGCAATAAGAATTAAATTTTAGTCAAAAAATTCTCAGAACCTTTATTTTTCTAGCAAATCTTCCATCATTACATCTTTTACAGTTCATATTATTCTTAAAAACTAAATAATTTATTATCAAAATTTCTTAGTTTTTCTTTTAAGGATTAATATTAAAAACAATTTATAGTTTGTTTATAATATTTATAATAATTTATTATATATTATTGCTAACAAATTTTACAAATTATATCTTATCCCTTAAATGGTTAATATAAAATTACTCATAAAAATATTGATATTTTAATATCTAGTAATCATAAAAAAATGAAATTTAACTTATTAAATTCATCTAATTATAATGCATCTAATAAAACTTATATTTCTAGTATTAATAAATCCAAAATCATAATATTTTAAAATATTTTAAATCTTTAAAAATAATTTTTTGTCTAATAATTAGAGAAAAGTATAAATTAGTTTATTAGATTCTTCTTTAAATAGTAATAAATAGTAGTATTTTCATATTTCTAAGGTTAATTAATATATAGTAAGATATTTCAATTTAAATAATTATATTCTTTTTATAATAATCCATTACTTATTTATCCTTATATAATTATTAATTAATAGCATTTTTTTTTAGATTTTTACTTAGAAAACATTATAAAATTTATTATAAAATTTATAAATTATTATTTTATTATAAAATATTTTAAAATAATATTAATTCAAAAGAAAAATTGCTTTTAAATTTAGAATAAAACCATTAAAAAATACAAATAATTATATAATACAAAACATTTGCTTAAATTTATAAATTTAACTAACTCTTAATAATAATATATTAATTTAAATACATTAATATATATTTTTCCCTACCAAAAGTCTCTGACAGATTAAAATTTATGAATAAAATTTTGCTATATATATTTTTTAAAAACAGGTTTTCTTACTATTGATCTATTCAAATTTGCTAAGCTTTTTTTTAGACTTAGCTAAAAATCCAAATTTTTAAAAAATAAAAAATTTTATAATTTTTATTACTTAAATTTTTTAAAAATAGCAAATCATAGAAAGCTAATTATTTTTGAACATGATATTATTATCTTACAATACTAATGACTGAAAATTAGTATTAATATAAGATTAATAAAAAATTTAGCTTTAAGATTTTATAAAGCGAGATTTTATGGAGAGTTTTGAAGACTTATACAAAATGTATTTTAAAGGTAAAATGTAATTATGGGTTAAGTAATTAGAATTTTATTATAGAAAAGAATTTATTACAATTATATTTGTTAGTATACAAGTGGGTTTAGTAATTATCTTATTGTTGATAAAACTAAAGTAAATTCTCTATCGTTAATGAAGTTCTAAAGTTACCTTATTTATAAGAAATCTGATAATATAAATAAATAAAATAATAAATATAAAACTATATAATTGATTATTAATATTATTTGATTACTAATGAAAAAGAAAATTCTGGCATCTCTTAAGTCTTCACATAACCTATACTTATAACATATCTACTATTTCTTGTATATTTGATATATATGGTATGTTTGATATATTATGCAAATTTAGTATATTTTATAGATCTGATACGATCAGCAGATTGGACAGATTTATGGTATAATAAATCAGGTAATCTATTCTGTCAGATGATTTGCAATTGTTTTTTTTATTATAATATGATGTCAAAATGTTATTAAAAAAAATATTGTAAAAGAAAGCTTACAGATAGTTTTCTCATTTAGATAAACCATTTCTTTTAACTGAGTATAAAGAAAAAATCTTTATACTAAGCTAGAAAAAATAGAAAAGTTTCTCAAAAAAATCACTGTAAATTTTAATTAACTTAGTTTTACCTAAATTAACACTAAGACTTTCAGAAACGTGTTATATAAATATGATTATTTTGGCTAAATTGAGAAAAAAAACCTTTATTTCAAAAGACAATAGAAAAAACGCTTAAAATAGTATTAATAGAATCAATACTGAATGAGAAATAGGATAATATCATTTGGAATGATAAATTCTGATTTTTATTATTTGAAAATAATGGATAATAATGAATTTGATAAAAACCTCATAAAAAATAAAATATAGATTGTTTAGTCTTATAGTCAAGTCTAATAATAATAAAGTAATGATTTAAGACTATTTTGTTAAAAATAAGCTTAGTCTATTAGTAGTGTTAGATAAAAAAAATCATAGAAAAATGTATAAAAATATGTTAGAAACTAAATTATTACCTTTTATAGAAAGTTTATTAAAGATAATTTCTTAACTTTTCAAGATGATAATACTTCAGTATATAAAGCAAACTTGATACTTATATGAAAAATGGAAATTTAGTATCTTTGATTCTATAACTCAGATTTTAACCCAATTGAGCATTTATAGGATTATCTTGGAAGGAGAGTACATAAGCATAAATCCTGATCAAAAAAAAATAAAGAAAAACTTATTTTGTTTTAGAAGAAGAATGATTAGAATGGTTGTTGATTTTTTAAAAAAATTAGTAAATAGCATAATATGTAAAGTTGAGGCTATATATAATTAAGAGTAAAGATAATCCTAAAAAGTAATAATATTAGATTTAAAAAGTTCATAACCACAGAATTCTAGTAATATATTTTTTTTAATAATATTAATAAAGTTTTTGAGTAAATGTGAATTAAAATTTAAGTGAATTTTTTAGAAAAACATCAATCTTCAAAACTGCTGGAAACTTTTAGTAAGAGAGTGTAGCTAATTTATACAGATATAATCCAAGTATATTACTATAGTTTATTATTTAATATCTAACTATAATAAATATAACTAATATTCATAACCTTATTATAATTCTATAATCTATACAGTGAACTCTTGATATAACGAATTCTAGGATCTGAATATCAACTTCGTTATAAGCTTATAACGAATTTTTTAAAGAATTTAATTGGCTAGTTCACTATAGTAAAGGTAATTTTAATATATTTGATTTAAAAATTCGCTATATCAAGGGTTCGCTATATCAAGGTTTGACTGTATATAATTAGTTTTTTAGTTTTCTATCTATTATTTTATTTCTTTCCTGCTATATTTCTTTTTATAATGATATAATCTAAGTATTGATTTTATTTTTGAATTAACATATGATTTTTAATTTAACAATAACTAATTTTGTATTTTTTTTTAATATTAATCTGCTTTTAATAATTAGTAAATATTTATTACTATTTAAATTATTTTTAAAAAATCAGCTTAAGTTATAAAATCTAATAGTTATTTGTTATATTACATAAAATTCTTATTGAAATTATCTTTTTAATATGATAAAATTGATAAAACTAAAATCATAAAACTAGTTTTTTATAATTATAGCAATTATAGCTAATTTCATAATTTGTGAACCTCTAATATATCGTGACTAAAAATATTTTATAATAAAATTATTATAAAATATTGCAACTGAATGTGACTGAAAATTTATTAATGATCAATAAATTATGAAATTAGCTGTAATAAAATTATTTTATTTAATTGCTGAAATTATATTAAATTTTATTTGAATTCTTTGAATTAAATATATTAAAAAATATAATAATTTAATATTTATTCATATAAAAATATTTAAAAAATCCTTTTGATAAAGCCATTTTTTTTTTTCAAAAAAAAGTTTACAGCTAATTTTATAATTCATAGACTACTAATAAATTATGACTAAATATGACTAAAAATATTTTATAATAAAATTATTATAAAATATTGTAATTGAATATGACTAAAAATTATTAATAGTCTATGAATTATGAAATTCTGTAAAAAGATATTACTAACTATATATAATTTAATATTTTTGTTAGAGCTAAACTTTTGGTAAATATTTAATCAATTAAATTATATAATTCAATAAAATTTTAACTCAAGTTAAAGTTTAATAAACACATTTATAAACTATATATAATTTAGCATTATTTTAATACTAAGACTATTATTATATATTTGTAGCAAATTTTTAATTAAACTAAAATTTAGCATCAAAATCAATTAATCAAAATCAATTGAGCTAATTTTTGTAAAATTTATAATAATATTCTAATTAAGAAAGAGTAATCATTCTGAAAAAAATTATAAAAATTAAGATATTCAAAAATATGTGATAATAACTAAAATCTATAATTATATATTATTATATATCAGCTTCTAAAAATTCAAATTAAATGAAAATTTGATATTGATATATATAATTTAATATTATATTATAGTTAAAAATAAAACTGTAATTAATTTTAAAATTTTTAATTAGTTGCAACTTAAATTACAATTCTTTAAGTTACAACTATTTATAAATTTTTATATCAAAATATATTTTACAAGGAATTGTAACTTACTGAGTTGCAACTTCTTAATTATAATATTATTTTTAATTCTAGTTATATGAAAATTTGATTTAATACCAATCAGTAAATCTTATAATACATATCAAACTCCGCCTACATGGATGATATGATATGGATTACAGATAGTTTGATAAATCTCACCACAATATTTGATATTGCGCAATCATTTTTTAACCTGAATTTAATGAAAGTCAATCACGACAAATCTTTTATGAAGTAGATATTTCAATATTCAGTGAATTTCTCAACCGATCTATATTTTTTCCAACGAAAAAACCTCTGAGTCAACAAGATATCTGGGTGTTTAGATCTCTGCTAATTACAATAAGTCGTATATCAAACAACAAATTAAAGATGAAATCGCTGACTTTATCTTAAAACTAAAATACAAACCCTTGACTGACAAACAACTCAAATACATCTTTAATATGATTCTTATTTCTCATGTTGAATATCAGTCTCAATTAGTTGTTTTCTCATCTAAAGAATGTCATGCCTTATTTTCCCAAGTTAGAATTTTCCTCAAACACAAACTAAAGTTTCCAAAATCTACTTCTAATAGTATATTGAACAGTAAACTTATAAACAGTTTTAACGACTTTGCTTCTAATATGATACATTCAAAAATCTAACATTTTGCTATTATAATAAATGAGAACACCGCTTCATCTTTATTAGCAAAGACTACAGAGATCAGACTCAAACAAATGCAAAACTTTTACTGGCTCTATGATAATCCTTTGATCTGTTGGCCTATACAACTCAATAACCTTCGGCATGATAACTTTCTTGAAAATATTATATCTTATTACCTTCAATCCAATATATCTTTCGCTAATACTAACTTAAATACTAATAAATTTGCTATCAATGGGAGTAACTCCCCTTCAGAAACTTATTCCTTGGAAGAAAAAGTGGATTAGCTTTCTATAATACAAATTGATCTTTTTTTTGAATCAATTATTATGTAATAGAATTTTCTTATCGCAATTTAAAGATCTAGCAATACAAGTCAACAATAATCACAACACTGTCAAAGAAAGCTATCTACAATGGTTCTCTTATTTAGAACAGACTATTCTAATAAATCCTGTATATTTAAATAAAATCAAAAAACAATATATTATCATGCCATTCACCCCCTCAGTTTTCAAAACATCATCTCCTATTGATTCTAACAAAGTTTCTAACTGGGTTGCTCTATGGACCCCTCCAGAATCAAACTTTTATAATCTTCCATATCCTGAACAAACCATATTTGGAAAATCTTATAAATCACTGCTTTTTCCTGACAAGGTTTTTTTCCAGCATTTTGTCCCTTCCAATTTGACTGCCGATATAAGATCTTCTTTAAAAAAACAGAATATTCTAACAGCTTGTGGTGGATGTACCTTCAACAATGATCTCTAACGAAATCGTCTTCCCATTGCCGTACAAAGACTATCTTGTGGTAATTTAGTTGACATTGATCTCTCTCAACTCATTCAAACAAATTATTTTATGTCAGTCAATTCAGAGAAGCTTTACTTGTTAAAAAGAAATATAAAAACAGTATCAGATCAAGCGACTCAAAGATATCTGGATATGAGACCTAACATCATACTTATACATGAAGTCGAAATAAAAACCCAAAAGTCAAAATGTTTCGATTTTGGAGGTCAAAGTCAAAATGAAAAGTCGAAATGGTCGAAATTACATGATTTTTTATATATAGAAAAAACAAAAAAAAACAAAAGATGTATGACCTCAGCCAATATCGCGTTGATTCGTATAAAACAACTACCATTCGATTCCTCGCGACTAAAAGAATCCAATGAGCTAACAAAAATTGAATTTGGATCATCTTTTTTTTTTAAGACGCAGTAATGCATTTATTTATTAATAAAATTCAAAATCAGTTAAAAAAAACATGAAAATCTCCAAATAAAAGAGGTACAAAAGTAGAAAAATAAAAAATGCTGCCTAATTATCCTCATTAGTGAACTAACTCCAATCAGACCAACCGGTTGTCCCGTCAGGCTCCGGTAACAATTTCTAGTAGAATTACCATCGCCACCCAACTAAATTGAGAAAAACGTTTGACAAATAGTTATTACTGCGTTAGTAGTGAG
>CAMKVN010000824.1:0-23491 GCA_946474995.1 Funneliformis geosporum
AACTATATCAAACACTTAGTAAAAATTTAGCGAAACTAAAGGTTTTACCATTTTGTCAAATCCAAAATGAGTTTAGACAAGCAACCTTATATGTAAGTTAAAAAATAGAATTTAAAATCTTCCTTTTGACTTTAAGCAAACTTGTAAAACGTGCAAATATTTCTATATAAAAATGATTTTAAAAGTTGAAGGAAATTTAAATTAAGTTTATTTAAAACAACAAAATTTTTGTAAAAATTAATCTAATTATTTTTAAATAAGATCAGCAAAATTTATCATATGCTGGTGATTTTTTGTGATTATACTGAAAAAGTTTAATCAGTAGCCTGACCCTACCTCTACTTGATTGAATTCTAATTGGTTAAAAAAATATATATTAATATATATAAAAATAATATAATTATGCAAATATTTTGCTATCTAATAATCCAATTAATATGAATTTTTTTGTTTTATATTTCTTTTTAATTACTAAATACTAAAATAATTGCAAAAAAAAACATTTTTAATATATGTAAAATAATAGTATTATGTAAATATTTTGCCATTCAGTAATCCAATTTATATAAACTTTTTGTTTTATAGGCCTTTTTAAATTTTATCAAATAAAAAAAATATTATCTAAATTGCCAAAATTTCAGCTTTTCCAAAGTTTGTTGGACTACTAAATACTAAGATAATTAAGATAATTGTAAAAATAAATTAATAAATAAATAGTAAATTATTATTAACTATAAAATATAAATCATTATTATAAAAGGAATATTGTGATATCTAAAGTTGCTGGACGAAATTTACAGTTTAGATAGATATCTAAATGGTAAAAGTCAAACTTGGTTAAATTATATTAAAATCTTATTAAAAAATCTGCAAAATTCAAAAAAAAGTAAAATTATATCAAAGCTTATAAAAATGACGAAACTATATCAAACACTTAGTAAAAATTTAGTAAAATTAAAAGTTTAGACATTTAACCAAATCTAAAATGAGTTTAAACAAGCAATCTTAGTGATATCTAATTGCAGAAAATACCTTCCATCCTAAAGATGAGAACTGTAATTAATACATTGCAATTTTTAATATTGTAACATATATTGTAATTAGTTATAACCTATATATGTTGCAACTTATATTATTATGGTATATATTGCAACTAATTTTAGCTTATATTACAACAAGTTGTAAATTTGAAATTAATTATTGCATTATCCTTACTCCACCTTTACCTAATCAGCTAATTTCTAGAAAATGTAAACCCTAGCTTAGTGGTAAAACTATGAGTCTCTTATTAAGCTAGAAGTTTAATTATATAATGATAAACCATCACTTCAGGTATCATGTGATATATAAAACTAGATGATTTTCACAAAATTATTTTTATCATTAAACTAATAGGCATATGTACTAACATATGTATAAATCTGATTAATTAATCCATCAATCAATGTTGATTATGCTTAAATATTACATAGTAGATGCTTGCTGATTAATCTGTAATAGATATAATCTTATATCTTGCCTTGCAGAGATTCTTTACATAACTAAAAAAAGTAATTGACTAGAATTTAATAGATTATATTAACAGTAATAATAGACTGCATTATTATATACTATAGTATTGTCTAATCGAACTGTTGTTAGGATTAGAGATTAGATTTGATGCTTAGTTTATTTACTAAAATAGGTATGATGATTATCTTACTAGTTTACCATCTGGATAAATCTTATAATACTATTTCATAAACCCTGTAGTATTAATTAAATAAAATATAAACATAACATTTCTGTATGATTTAAATAACCTTTTTATTTATATTTGACAGTTATCTGAACTGCTAGGTTATCTGTACAAAAAGCTATCTTATATAAGTATACAGAATATTACTTCTAGAAAAAAGCCTTAGTTAATAGTACAGGTGGTATAGCCTAAGGCAATGTTGGGAAATTAGACAATTTTAGGTAGTTTTGGACAGGTTTTGGACACAATTTCATATGTCCAAAACCTTGTCCAAAACTAAAAAACGTGTCCAAAACCTATCACTGGCCTAAGGTAGTGTAATAGATTAGTTACTTTATATGAGCTATAGCATTAACCTATAGAGAAATCTTAGGTGATCTTTATAACTATCAATTTTTTTAGGAGATTGAGTCTTTACAAACCAATTTTACTTTTAATACCATTAGGAAAAAAATAATCAGCTAATTTCTAAATCTCTTTCTCTTTCTTTTTCTAACAAGTTAGCAAAAAATATCATAGAAAAATATAAGAAGAAATAACCATTACAGCTATTCAGGCTTACAAAACTAACAGACTACTACTACCTCTAGCAAAAAGAGGAAAATTCAAACTTGAAAATGATAATACAGCTCATCAATTACAATAATAATAATAATAATAATAACAAAAAAATCTAAAAGACATAGATATTGAAATAAACATTTATCATTCCTAATACAACTGAAAATATTAATTATCAGACTGAATAAAACAATATTTTACCAGTATAAATAATAGTCTTTAACAATCATTAAGCTTTTCATGTTTCAGAAAATATACTTACTAATAAAAATAAAACCCATAAAAATATTTTAGCTTTTAAATATGAAAATAACGTATCTACCTATTAATGTTAACTATAACACATCAACTTTCTTTATTAATATTACTAATAAAAAAAAATAAATAGTATATGTAAAATCTTTAATAGATGTTATTTTCTATTATTTATTGATACATCAATAAAAAATCTTCCTATAAATAAGATAAAAAAATTGTTTGCATTAGTTTTGCAAATTGTAATAATTATGAAAAAGCTATCACATACTAAATTATCAAATTAGAAAAATACTATATTTTTATCTCTAAATCATACTTCAATCATTACATACATTTCAGAAATTTTTGATCAAAATTACAGAAATTTCTATTTCAACTACCAATGCTAATACTTAATCCTCTTTTTCCTTTTTCAGAAAGATTATTCATTGCTTTATAATTATAAAAATCTGTAACAATAAGCCACTATTACTAAATATGACTTCTTAAACTATTTTTAAAAATTTAAGTTTTGAGATATTTGAAATAAAACTATTTGTTTATAATAAATATTTTTACCTAAACGTCTAATAGGTTTTTTTAAACTCAGATTAAAAAAAAGTTATTTTAAAGATTTCGAAATAGTTTCTTAATTTTTAAGCTATACATTAAAAAAAATAAGTTTCAAATAGCATCATTAACTATCATCTATGATAACATGATAAATATTATATAATTTGAAAAATATAATGGCTACTTTATATTAAAAAACATAGTTTACTTACATCATTACACTCTTTTGAATAATAATATTAGAAGCAAATCTGATACTTTTGGATCCTAGTAGTAAAAGCTGTTAATATAATAACCTGAATTATCCCAAAATTAAAGGCAACCTATTGAAAACTCCAATACACTGTAGTTAAAAATGAGGGATAAAACCCAAAAAAAGTAATTAATAAACAGCTGAAATTATATTAAAACATAGTGAGGGATATGATGAAATCCCAAAACCTGAAATTTACTAAAACTATATTAAAAATATAGTAAAGAGTATGATGAAATTATTTTGAAGAAGTTTCAGCGAGCATCTTTAACTATAGTATACTCAAAAATTAAGAGAATTTTAAAATTGCCAAGAATGAAAATTCTCTTTATTTAAATAAAAAATAACTTATATGAATTAATCCTACTTCTAAGCTTTGCTTCATCTGTTTAGCCTATATTAATTTAATTCTATATTTAACATAACATAGGTAAATGATAATAAAAAAGAGAAATAAAAAAAAAACATATATAATTATATATTAATATATTATTATATAATATTATAATCTAATTATTTTTTTTATTTATAATAAAATTTATAATTTTATTATAGTATTATAAATTTATATTTTACAATATTTTGAAATACATTTGTTAGTTTTAATTTCTCCTTTAGTATAAAAGTCTTTTTTATTTTCATAACATATTTCATATAGGTCATGGACTAGCAAAATGCCCCTCCGGTAAATTATTGCTTTTTTGAGAAATCAGAATTTAACATTTTATCGTTTTTATTATTTACAGTTTATTTTTAGAACAAAATGCAATATGATGATCAATTTATATGTAATGTGATACAAATTTTTATATTTTATGTCTCCTTAAACATTAAAAATGCATATTATTCCAATTTTAGATTGTCAATCTTTTTTGAAAAAGAAAGTTTTATATGAATATTTCAATAATTTATTATACGTTTATGCTCAAAAAATTAGATTATCATATAGTTAAGCATATTCAGCTTATATAAAATCATAAAAAAATATTTTTGACAAAAGGCTTGAAGGGGCATTTTGCTAGTCCATAGCCCATATAATGAATAAATTTGTTTTAAATATTCTTCTAATGCTTATAAAAGAGTTACCAAATCTTCTTTTTATTTACAATAATAATAAATTGAATAATTTCCTGATTTATGACTTGAATAATATAATATTTTAATTGGTGAATCACAATTAATTATATGTATAAATACTATTTCTAATCATTAGAAAAAATTGTGGATTTCTTTTATAAATCAGTAAAATTTCAAATTGATATTATAGATTATAATATAAAGTTATTGATAACCAGTTTACACAAATAGATTACTCTCACAGTTCACGTTAAATGTGTCACTTTATCAGAATTTGTTTATTTCACTCTAAATCAATATCAAAAAAAAAACAAATTGGACTTTCTTTTGGAATGGTACCTATTAACAAATAATTATTGGATAATCAACAAAGATTTTCTCTTAATTACATTTAGTATTATTTCATTATTTTTGTAGGAATAATCTGTTGTATAACCCTCATTTTTCTTCAAAAAAGCAACATACTTATATAGCATATTCTAGATATCATCATAACTCAAATGAAAATTAATCAGATTCAAAATTACTGAATACTACAGATTTTAAATATGTATTCTATATAAATAGTAGCTTACTTAATATTATTAATATCAATAGCCTCAATAGAACCATTATCAGATTAATTAACTGTATTTATTTAATTAAAATTCTTTATTTATACTTTCAGATTATTCTGTTTTTCTTCATTTCAAGTTCTACAACATTAATATCTTCCTACATTAAACTATAAAATTTTCTAAAAACTATTCTTATAATATAAACTTACTCAAAAACTAATCATTAATCCTCATATATATCAGCAACTTTTAGAACTCCAGCAATCACTTTACTTATTATATATTATATAAACAACCCTTAAATTTTAGAATTTTATACAGATGGTTCTTATATTTTTGATTCTGATAATTTATCTACTAATCTTAGCTTAGCCCTTGCTTTATTAAAAATGATAATTTAAAATTTTCTTTCTTAACAACTATTACTCCTATTTGATCTAATTCATCTCATATCAAAATCATAGCCATTTTATTAGTTATACTTCTGTCTTCTCCTCTTTCTAATACACAGATAGTCTTTCTTCAATTCAAACTTTCAAAAAATCAAAAAACATAATATCTTAAATTACTCTACTTTCCTTTTAAAATCTATATATATGGATTTATTATTTTTTTTAATTGATATCAAACCTTTGCATGTCAAATTCATTAAGATCAAAACACATTTAGAAATTAAATAAAATAAATTTATCGATATTCTAGCTAAATTTACTTTATATAATACACTAATAAAACTAAATTTTGATGATGGTCTCATGCTAGATTCCTTAAAATCTTCTAATTAATAACCTATTAGATTTTTTATAAAAATGATCACGTTAATTTAAGGATTCATTAATTTTTTCTATTTAAAAAAATATTAAATACAAATATTTTTACATTAACTGGCTTTGTATCTTTATTAATCTAAAAGAATAACAAAACTCAAATTCATCAACATTTAAAAACTCAAAATAATATAGCCAAAGAATTAAATATCTAACTGAATAACTTTCCACTATTGAATTTCTAAAATCCATATAAAAACATACTTATAATAGCTTATGGAAATATTGTTATTATGTTCAAGCAAATAAAACTTTTAATCATATTTAGTTATATAATTTAAGTTTGCAAATCATGACAGATATCATTGATAATACTAAAATTTTTTTCTTATATCAACTTATCTTACTTCACTTTATTCTATCAAACTTCTTAACTCACTTTTTAAATATTGATGATCTTTAAACTTTCATCTCTCAAAATAACTTTCTAACTTTTATTGATTTAATATTTAATTAAAGATATTATTCTATCAGATTTTTTTAATATCATATATTATATTACAAATTCATAAAGAATTACTTTTGATATTCTATTAAATACTATTTTTTATCTTTATAATCATACTCATAATAAAATTTGTATTTCTCAATATGAATTGATGATTAAAAAAAATACATTATGTTTTTTATATAAATAGAAAAAATATATGATAGAATTTCCTCTTTCCCAATTCAATTAACATATTAATTTCTCCTCTTTTTTCTTACAACCTATTTTTACAAATTAGATCAATCTAGTTAGACTTTCTATTATATATAGTAGAGATTGGACTTTTTTTGGATCAGTAATAACTAGTCATTTCTTATATTCTAAATTACATTTATTTTTCAAACTTTTTTTCTCATTTAATAAACAGTTATGATAAAACTTATGTTTATACATTTGTTTTTAAACTCAATAAGACAACCGGTTAGTTTGAAGGAATCTGATCTTTTATAGGTTTTTAAATGTCTCTAAATAATAATTTTTTTATAATTAAATTATATAAATAATAGTTTAGTTTTTATACTTTGTATTATTTGATTTCATAAATTTAAAATTAATAAAATTATATTATCGCGTCTAAACAAAAACTGATCTGATTTCAAATTTTAGCTTATTAGAATCAATGCACTAAGAAGAATCAGAATTTAGTATTGTTTTTTTTTTAGTATTTAGCCTACTGAAAAATGATTTCTACTTTTAAATTTTATCAAGTAAGAAGATTTAATATAAATCACTAAATTGTGTAAAATAGATCTTAACAATTATACTTTAAATTTTTAATGAATATTAGCTAGGTTTTGAGATTTAGAATAAATACAAAATCATGTTTTTAATATTTGTAATTGATAAGTTATAAGCTTTTAAAAGTAAGTAACTCTACTTACATTTCTTTTAGAAACCACTGTATGAATAAATTTGTGAGATATACAAGTTTGATATTGTATAATAACAATCTAATAATAGTAAAAATAATAAGAATATACTATTAAAAATAAGAAAAGGAGATAATAATATTAATAATTGAAAAATACTCAATATACAGATTGAAAAAAAAAATTAAATTATCTGTAATAGATTTTCAAATATTGTATTACTATTAAAGATGGTTCTCATAATTATTTTTAAAATTTTTAACTAGTTGCAACTTAAGTTAAGTTGCAACTATTTATGAATTTTTATATTAAAATAAATTTACAAGGAGTTGCAATCAAGTTGCAATTCAAGTTGCAACTTCTTAATTACTGTGCCATCTTTAATCACTATTAATATAGATAAAGTAGAAAATATTAATATAAAATATTCTGATTCTTAAAATATTTCAAATTTTGCAAAAGTATGTAATAATAAACTTTTCTCAAAAATAAATGCAGAATCACAAAAAAACATTTTAATTATTACTTTATAAAAGAAACCAATTATTTGTTAGGTTTTTCAAAAAAATAACTCTATATTAACCTTTTTAAAGATTTTCTGAAATTATTTAATAATTTGGTATTGCATATCAAATTTTAAAATTTCAAAAAAATCACATATTAAATGCTAGTATTTTGCATCTCATAATTTCAAAAAAAAAATTCAATAGTAAATTTTATATGATACCAATATAGTTACATCCCAATGTTACATGTTCGGTAACTGATAAGTCATTTCATTTTCTTTAATATTAGCATTTCTAACAATAATTTTTAATAATTTTTATTTAAATCATTTTTTTGATATAAATTTAATCCAACCAAAAGCTTGCTTCTTAATGGATGGTAAAATATCAATCAAATCTTATTTATATAGCATTTCCTTCCATCATAAAAATTGAATATTATTGTCTAATTTATTATCTGTGTGACATGTTGCATCAAAAGAATGGTAATTAACAATATTTTTGATGGTGAGCAGCATATGATAATTTACCTTCAAATAGCTATATTCTTCAAGTCTAAGAATGATTTTGTTATATTGTAATCATCAATAATCCATCCTGTATAGTACACATAGATAATAGTTATTTCAGCAGCTTAAATAATCAAATGTGGAGTTAATAAGCTTATTGCCACACATAAAGTAATAAAATTTCATCATTCAAAGCTTCCATTTTAAAATTTGTGTTTTTATAACGGATGGAGCTGGTCTTTGAAATTTTCTTTTGAGTTTATTTGTAGAATCATTATCAACAGGACGCTCAACAAAAATGTTGGCGTTGGGAAAGCCTTCGGATATCATTTCTTGGGCATTATTCTTTGCAGCTTCACGATATAGATTTGTACTACCATTAAGATGTGCTCGTTTTACTGAAATCTGTTATAAATAAATTAGTTATTCATGTTTGAAATGAAGAAACTCATCAATATCGTGACAATTGATACCATTCCCCGTTTAAGAATTATTTCTTCCCAATAAGGCTGAATTTTCACGTTGATTTTTTACCTGCCATAGGTAATAATATTATGAAAGAAATTAGTGCGAAGTATTACAATGGCTAAACCACAAAAAAAGAAAAAGAAAAAAAATGTAAGTCGCAATGGAGCCTGGGATGAGAACCGATACTCCTAATCCAGAAGAGAGTGGATTGGAATTCACTATTACAAAATTACAAATACACAATGATTACATAACCTTTTTTTCCAAATCTTTCAAGTTGATTGAATTAGAACAGCTGCGATGTACGAGCCCGGGTAACATCAATATCATGCCAAATTCTGATAATATTCCTGTAAAGAATTAAACTTCAGAGTAGGAGACTAGAACTAGAATATTTGGATAAATAGGATGGGTCCGGTTTTACAATAGATTATCAATGATTACCACGCGTTTTTTACGCGACTATGATAAGAATTTTACATTTGTTTGAACTGCCGGCGTAATTGAAGCAAAAGCCATTATTATTATATGAAAAGTTGGATAATGCAAAAAAAGAAAGTTTTTTTTTGCCTCGAAATTTTTGGTATTACAAATTAAAAGTAATATTATGAAACTATGATATATTGTATAATAATAAAAACATTATTAATACGTTATACCTATCTATTACATAATTTTCAAAATTTCGCGTGCCAAAGATTGCCGATCAGAAACTAGTCGACCAATCATATTCTTTGTTGATTGTTATATCATGAAATTTCACACGATCCAAAACATTTCGAAAAAAATATCTTGGTTTGATACATTACGGTCGTGTAAGGAATATTAAACATAGTACGTAGACAATAACTTTTAGAATTTATTTGGATCTTTGAAGTCAAAAAAAAATTAAGAAAAAGATATTAGCAGATATTTGTATGCCTGATCTTTTTTTTTAGCCAGTCATGACTTACCAAGTTTCAGAAGAAGGTATTAAGATAAATGTATCAGACGAAATCTCTGTATCTCCAGACAATACAACACCTACTACTGATGACGATGGAGTTATAAAGTATTATGACTTACTTGATCTTAAAGATAGTAAGAATATTCTATGGCGCGAAAAACTTGGTGAGGGTATAAAAAAATACCTTAAAGACGTTACAATTCCAAAAGGTAAAAAATTGATAATGATTTCGGTTTCGCGTTGAAAAGTTTTTTTATTAATCAAATAAATGGTTGACTATACAAAAAAAAAAGCAATTTTGATCGATTTTCCGCAAGGATATAAACTTTATGCGCATCGTAAAAAGTATCCTAAAAAAGAAGAACGAACGGATATTTATCTATTTGGTATTATATCTTTCTTTCGATTTGTATATTTATATATATTTAATTTTTTTTTTGGTAATCAAAGTCATAAAATTATTACAGGTCGCCATAGGTTTCGTTCTTCAAATGAATTTTTACCACATCTGATGTGGCTTGTATCAGATAGATCAGGGCAGTGTCGTTGCAAATACTGCGTAACACCAAACTCTACTACTAGTGTAAAACGAAAAGTATACGCTCCCTCCACACGTAAATCTAAGAGGCAAAAAAATGTTGGTGCAACCGACGTAGCACCAAAATCAAAAAGAATAACTCGTTCCAATAGTGCGAAAAAAGGTAATCGGAAACAAGTTGCCGGAAGAACTCCGACTAAAAAGAGAAAATCAGAAGTAGCTCTTGATATTCCTCCTCCTGTTCCCAAATATGCCGTGTTTCGAGAAGGAGAAGCTGTTTGGCTTGCTATTGACAAGGTTCTAAATGATAAAACCTTGGTAGAATGTAACAAAATTCTTCCCTTACATTCACAACTTGAATATTGGCCTGCAATTATTGGGTTAATTACGCCGCCAGATGACAATGAATCCAATGAAGAAGTTATTTATACCGTTAAACCATTGATTCTTCATGAGAATAAAAATGTTACCGTGGATTCACTTCGTCCTTGGCTAATTTATAGTCCCAAAAAATCACCAAGTGGTAAAAGATTCACTAGGTCCTTGTTGAATATCAATCTAGATCAAGCGACTTCAGAACAGATAGTTGAAATCTACCTTAAAGCAGTCCTGAAAGCAAGTGAATTAGTAAAAATATTTGCACCTGTTTATCAGTACGACTATCATAAAGTGAATAAAACCAAGAAAACTAAAGAGAAGCGTGAAGGAAAATATTATAAGGCTATGTATTTTGGTGCGGAACTTATCTATGAAGGTGACTTGGTTAGATTAATGCCTTCTCACAGTGAAGATCAAGGCGAAGAATTATCCTATTTACAAATTACAAGCATCTTTGAAGATTCAAAGCAAGGATTTCATGTTACTGGCGATTTATACGAAAAAAACAAATCATTGGAAAAGGATAAAAGCGAATTGATTCCAAAGAATGATATAGATGAAGAATTTACACTTAATGTATGGGATATTGCCGGCCGATTTTATCCAATGTATCCTGACATCACTGGATCTCTTACTTGTGAACTTATCAAGACAGCTGAATATAGGATGTCCATTTTGGGTGAAGACGATCCGCTTAACATAAAACAGGCAGCTAATGAGACAGATGAGACTGTTGCACCATCGAATGGAACATCTAAAAGAGCGATGAAAGAACGTCTTTCTGTTAAGATTGAAGAAAAAACGAATACCAAAGTTGAAATAAGGATCGGAAACGAAAAAGAGATTACAATTAGACAGACAAATGAAACTCAAGACGCAATCTCTATTGAAAAAGGTGGGTCCCCTGTTAAATTTTCAGATATTGAAAGGAGATATGCCAAAAAATCCGATGATATTGATTTTCCGCCGTTGGTTGTCTCACCGGATACTCCTACATTTGAAACTGATGAAGATAATGGCGGTGATAGTAAATAAAGATTTCAAGAAAATATCAGATCCTAGCGTTATCATAAAGAGGTTGACTGTTTCAACATTAAAGCGGTTGTCTACTATAAGGTGTCGTGTGTTTTTTTTTCTTATTACTTGATTTAAAGGATGTTTTTGCGAAGGAAATCTTTTATGTGGTCAAAGTTTTTATCGCTTTACATATTGTCATTTTACTTGTTAATATCAAATATGGAATAGCATACAATATGTAAAGTTTGAAATTACAATAAAGTTTTATATATATATATATATATATATATACAGAATTTAGAATTTAAAAATAAATTAATAAATCTTAAATCTTAATAAAAAAAATCTTGTAAAATTTAATAAAAAGATATATATACATATATCATTATTGTTAATAATAATTTTACATAAAAAATTTTGTTTTTTAATATAAGTAATATTTTATAAAAATTAAATTAATCATATATTTAATATTATGATAAATTTTAATTAAAAATCAAAAAATTATGTTATTTATTGATTGAAAATTAAATAAAATATATTAATTATATTATTAATAATTAGATTTAAATAATAATATAGATTTTATTATAAATTATTATATATTAAAAAAAATATATAAAACTTTTAAAAAATTTATTAATTAATTTTATAAATATATTATATCATAATAATTTATATTCATCTAAAATAAAAAAAACAATTATATATTACTAGTTATATTAATAAATAAAATCTTATTATTTGTCAATTTAAAATTGAATTAATATATAATTAATCATTTTCATTATATATACTTAATAATAGTTTTAATTTATTTTTTAATTTAATTATTTAAATTCAATATAACTAAAATTTATAAAATTGATAAATCAATCTTTATATATTTAAATATTAAACAAAAAATTTAATTTATTAATAAGATTACTTAGAAGTTAAATATTTTATTAAATTTTTATTATTATAATTTTATAATTTATTATTAATTTTATAATTTTTATTAATAAAAAATTGCTTTAATTAGTATATAGATATATGAATTTTAAAAAAATTTTATAATAAATTTTTTAAAAATTAAGCTTTTATATAAAAAAAAAAAAAGAATTTAAAATAAATAATAATTTTTATAATTAAAAATATATATAATAATTATAATAAAAATAAAAAAAATATATAAATATATTAAATTTAATAAAATCTAATTTTATAAAATAAAATATATATAGTCAGAACTTGATAAAATAAATCTTTTGGTTTACAGTTTTCAGTGAAAGAATAGTGAATATCAGTGTATAAAATCTAAGTTAAAATTTATATGCACAAGTTGATTAATTATTACTAAAATAAGAAAATCATAACATTTTCTTATGTAAAATTACCTTTTTTGTACATAATTTATCTATTTTTAGTAATAATTTGTGCACATTTTATGTTATATAATATGTGCATACAAAAAATTAATATGCATATGTGTACATTGTGCACATAGATTTTACACACTGATGAATATAGTTTAATAATATCTAAGTAAAGTTTAAGCTTCTTAGCTCTAAAAATTTATTCAATATGTTCTATATTTTCATCCTGATAAGTGAAATAAACACTTAATTCACAAGTTACCAGAAATGGAAAGAAAATGCATAATGTAGATTGGGACAATTTTACGAAATTAATTATAAAAAAATCAATAAATGAAAGTAGTTATGTTATACTAATACCTGATTTAATCAGAAAACGTCCCAAACTTGCATAATAAAAAACGTCACTTAAAACCAAAACTATTTTTCATTATTAATACGTAACATACGCTTTATTTGATAAATTTCACACAAATGCCTTTTCAGCTCAGGATTATGGGTACTAACTATTCATTTGAAATAATTCAAAAGAGAAAAAAAATTATTCAAACCTATTTAAATTGTTCTAAATAAGGATATTGTTCATATTTTTTACATTATTATTTGTGATTTTTTTTGCCATTGCTTATTTGTGTTGGCGAAAATATCAGTTAATCCAATTTTTGATTGTTTTCAACTTTGGTATGTCATTCTCCTCCAACTCATCTATTTCTACTTTTTTTTGTAATACTTTAAGCATTTCTTTTGCTAAATATCGTTCACTTTTTATAGGCGTCACTAGCATGAAAGAAACCTTTTAATAATTCCAATACTCTTTTAGATATGTGTTTTCCACCACCTTTCTTTCCATATTCTTGGTTTTCTTTTAAAGCTTAACCAAATCGAAAATAGTTGTTTCTGTAGAAACCAATATCTGATATTATTATAAAATATCATTTTTTTTGTAACAATTTTATTCACTCTATCTTGTTTTTCCTTTTTTTCCCCTTTCCTTTTTTAGTTCTCATGTCTGAAACATTATTATTTTTCATTGTACTATTCATATTAATTGCTGTTCTTACTTTTACACAAAAAAATGATTAGTCTGTTATTATAATTTTATTATACACTCAAAATAAATTATCTGCTATTTTATTTATTGTTTCATTTGCAATATTTTCGTTCAAAATTGCAATTAAATTTGGCTGATTTTTTTTTCATCATAATGAAAAGATTTTTTTTCTAACTCTTCTTTGACGTTATTTTTTTTCAATTTCTTTATCCTAGCTATTTCATTTTGAAAGTTATTCTGATTTATCAATGGTATTGGAATTATCCATTGGGAATTTGTATTTGTATGTGTAGTTATCAAGGGATTTGGTCAATATTATTCATTACCCTTCATTGATTTACTAATAGCAGAAGGAGAAAAATCATTCCATTTTCCAAAATTGGGAAGGACACGATCACGTACAAAGCCACTGAATTCATCATCAACAGACCATTGAAATTCAAACCAATTGGAAATGCTAGCCATCATGGGTTTTTTTTCCTTTCTGTCTTCAATCTGGATTGATATTTATAACTATTATTCCCTTGATGCCTATAATTGCTTCTTCTATATCTTGACCTTCAGATATATTATGTCTTAGCCTAACATATTGTTTGATTGCATGAGAAATCTAGAAATAATAAAAGTTTATAAGTTATGGTTTTTGAATTACATAATTATTTACTAACCTGGGCATGATGTGAATCGATAGTTATTTTGACTTCTTCTGCTTCCAAAAAAGTTCAACTTCGAATTTTTAATTATACCAAGATTTTCAGTTTGTAATTATAGTCATCAATTCAGCACAATAATAATAGGCACCATTATCAGATAAAATCCTTACCCACTTTGGTTTTTTTAGCTTTGATTTCTAATTCATGATGATTAGTTTTTATATATATTAACATTGTATGTAATGTCCATCCAGATTTTCCATAAAATCTGATTTTACCTCTTTTGCTGATTTTGATAAAATTCTCATTTTATAGTCTGCTACAATAATAACACCTTCTTCATCAAGAGTAAGCAAGTTTGCATTAAATTAGAGTTTGGATCTGTATATCTGTAATCTGTGTATCCATATGAATGACAGATTGCGGATACTTATTTTACTATTTTAGATAATATTCATGGATAAATAATTTTGTATAAATAATCTGTGGATAATCCTTATATCCATGAATAATCATGAAAAAATATCATTTCAAAAGAATAGTGAAAAAATATTATTCTTAAGGAACGATAATTGAATCGTTCTAAAAGAACAATGAAAAATATCATTTTTTTTAGAACAATAATTGAATCGTTCTAAAAGAACGATGAAAATTTTGGAATGATGATGTATCATTCCAAAAGAACGATGAAAAAATAATTGTTCTTTTTGGAATAATGATGTATCATTCCAAAAGAATGATAAAAAAAATTGTTTTAAAGGAATGATGATGTATCATTCTGATAGAACAATGAAAAAATAATTGTTCTAAAGGAACGATGATATATCGTTCTGATAGAATAATGAAAAATAATCATTCTAAAGGAACAATGATGTATCGTTCTAATAGAACGATGAAAAAATAATCATTCTAAAGGAACAATGATGTATCGTTCCAAAAGAACAATAAAAAATAATCATTCTAAAAGAATAATTATGTATTGTTCCAAAAGAACAATAAAAAATAATCGTTCTAAAGGAACAATTATGTATCGTTCTAAAAGAATGATAAAAATAATCATTCTAAAGGAATGATAATGTATCATTCCGAAGAATGATAAAGAATCATTCGGAACGATGATATATCATTTCTTTGGAAACAATTTTATCAATATCCATATTATCTATATATCCATGGATAACTTGGATATGAATTACCTGTATTATCTGTATATCTATAGATAATATGAATATGAATTATCTGTTCAATTTTTTTTAAATTATCCATATCCAGGTTTAATTTTATATGTATAACGGATATTAAATTTATATTATAGATATATATCCATGGATAATATGGATACTCAGATCTAAACTCTACATTAAATTAAGTATTGAGGTATGTCTTATATACTTGATAAGACCAGTAATATTGAAGTTTTTTCCTATTTTCTATAATTTGTTCAAAATCACCTGGCAAAATATAAGCTAGTTGATTAAAAATTCTGATACTTTGTTACATTGATTGCAATTAGAAAAATGAGCTTATTACACTCTCCAAAGTCATATAAAAGACAATGTTCAAGACATTCAACGTAGTAAGTATGTCCTAAACAATCAATTAGAAGTTCTTTTTCATATTCATGCTTTAAATGATGATAAATAGTTTCAAGTTCTGTAATTAATTAGATTTAATAATATTTTTTTTTTTGGTATTTATTTTATTATTTTATTAATTATAATTTTGAATGTTACAATTATATCTACCTGTTGCTCTTTTTCACTTATTCTTTCTATTATTAAAGTTTTTAGATCATCAAATACACCATATTCATATTCAGAACAAATACTACACAAACCTCCTAAATCTACCCTATACATATAAGGTCCATCTTTTAAATATGCTAAAAATGTTGTTCTTTTCATACCGGTAAGATACAACTCAAATATTTTTGCCATAATGTTTCTTTTTGATCTTTTAGATATTTGAGTAGTTCACCAATTTTTATATCTATCTTGTAAGAACTCAAGTTTACAATATTTTATCAGTAAAGAAATTCTGAAATTACTTTCCATTTCTTCAGTAATTTGAACTTGTGTAATGATTGGTTTATCTATTACTGCACATTCCAGACCATTAACTTCACAATGATGTTTAGCTTTTGCTACTGATTTGGATGAAACCTGTTTATGATATTAATTATAATTGTAAATATATAATGCATATTTTATTATTTGATATAAGTAATAATATAATTTATCACAAGATTTTTTTGAAGTTCTTAATATTCAAAATCATTTGCAATAATTGATAAAATTCATATTTTTCTATCATAGCCTTTTTTATTCTCTTCTATTAATTTTGAAAATACTTTTAAAATTAATTACTTGAATTAAATATATTAGATAGAATGACATTTAGAAATCCATTATAATATAAATTTTCCAAGGTATTTTGATCTATTAATGGATCAGAATTTTGAGACCAAAACTCATACTAAATAGATAAAACATTGTTTAATTAGATTTTAATAGTAATAGTGATCATCAATTATTATTAATAACATATTACCTCCGATTGATCGTTAGAAAATGGGGTAATATTTGTATACCTAGCAGCTCTTAATATTGCACGTTATGCTCAAAGTTCTCACTCATCATGCAAATAATTTGATGGATATATTTTTTTTAAAGTATCATGTAATTCGATAATTGTACTTTCCTGTGCAAGCCAATTCTGAAAAAATTGTTGCCAGTTAATATTACTAATTGTTCATTTTCTTAAATAGTAACTAAAAAGATTGTTCATAAATATTTTATTATTCCAAAATGTAGATGAACATGTAGGAATTTGTTGTATATTAATAGTCTTTTGTGTCATTAGATGTTCTAAGCCAAACAATTATATACTACAATATTTTTTTGTAAACCCCTACATTTTTCCACAATTCTGTTGGAGTAGTGCCAAAAAAAATTATTGGCTCATTATTCTTTTGATATATTGAAATTTTATAATTTTCAGATTGAATTATTTGAACAAATAAAGCACGTTTCTTATTATATTCACCAATAAATGATGCAGTATAATTTTCTATTGTATTTTTTTGTTTGCTAACACTTATATTTGTTATATATATCAAAATTTTGCCATCTATCCTAATAGCAAACACTTGAAAATGAACATCTTTCAATAAGGCTTTCAGAAATTCATTATTATTCTAACCTAAAACAAAAGGTCCAGAAAATTTTGTCTTTGAATCAGAAAAAATTCGTTGGTATAAACTTGTTATTGCACAACTTAGTGCTATTTCAATATCGCTGGATTTACTGCTAGAGTAACACCTTTACCCTGGCAGTATCTCACTATTTTCATTTCCTTCAGTTATATGCATATAAAAATGTCTGTTATTTTGTTCTATAACAGTTTGCCAGCACACATGAATAGGATAAAGTAACGTGTCTTCTTCTAGATTGCTGTCACCTCTTATAATCCACTATTCTTTTGAGTATTCCCTATAATGCAACTGGGGTACTATTTGGTCAACAGAAACAAGTTTTATATCAAGTATGGGTCATTTATTCATAGTTAGATTTAGAACGGTTAGAGATTTTTGATACTAATACATTTTATTATTACTATTATTCCTGCCGATCATTATATAAATGTGATGTAGATCTTTCCATTTCTCACGAATTGCAAATTAATGCATATTGAAGACACTTTTCAAAAGGTCTATTTGTTTCTGGATCTATAAATATATAATTATCTGGATTGATGATATTAGCGAGCTTTTTTAGATTAGGAATATAAGATCTTTCTATAACTCGTCAGTAAGTATCTGCTTTAATAAATATCATTTCTAATCAGATAAGAATTTTACCAAAGCCTTCTTTTAAATATCCTTAAACATACTCATCAATTTCTTTAGCTGATATTGTTATATGCTCATTTATATCATGTTCTGAAAGAACTACATGCATTTTCCTTTATGATAAGCATTATGATATTTTGCATTATAGTTTACTCAATCAGTAATATCATCACTACCTTTATATTTGTATAATATATATATAACATATACAATCAATGCTGATTTTATTTGATCTTTTTCTTAAAGCTCTTCCTTAAGAACATTTTATATGCAGATGTAAAGAATTGAGGTATATATGATACATCAGCATAATAGTTCAGATTATCTAGTTCTTTATTAAAAGCATATGTAGGATTTTCTATAGATGAGATTATGCCTTCTCATTTACTTATTAAGAAAAGATTTCTGTATAATCTTTCTGGATCACCAATATGATTTTTTTTAAATATCATATCCTTTTGAAAAGAAGCAACTTTTATGATTTTCCCTATTATTTTATCACTATATATCGATTTAAATATTTTTCTTTTCCTTTTGAATCAACTAAATATGGATTTCCTCATATCATTTCTATATATTGTTTCTTATATGTTTCAAAATTTACTTTCTTTTTGACTTCTTTATTTGTTAAATTATATTCTTTAAAAAATTCTACTTCTTCTTTTTCCTTTTGGTTTCTTTTTGTGATTTTTTATACATTATTTCTGTTCATTCTGATCTTGATTCTTCTGGCTTTTATTTATCTGATTCATCTAAAAACATTAAAATCTCTAGGTTATTGATCTCCTGTCACTTAACTACTTTAGGTTTTTATGCATCTTCTCTATAGGTTTAGGTTACTTGGTTCAGACTTGCTTCAGGATCAGTATTTAGATTAACCACTTTTAGTTTTTTTTCAACTAGAAGTTTCAGGAACTTGGGTAACTACTAAGATTTTTCTTTTTTAATCCTTTTCTCAGGTATAGTCAACAGGAGTGAAAGAATTTTTTTGACTAGAAGTCTTAGAAGCTAAAGTTTGCATTTCTTAAATAATAATTTTAGAATCTAGCCTATATTGATTTTTATTATTTTTATAATGCTGATGAAGTTTAGCAGATCTTGTAAATCTATAACTGTAATATGTATAAGTATAATTTTTCTTATTACTTCTAGGTATAATATTAATAAGTCTTACCTATTATATATTATGTAAACTTTTGTTTAAATAAAAATAATTACCCTTTAGATATATCTACTATTTACTTTTTTATATAGCAGAAAATTTTATTTAATTAAATTTTTTCATCCCTATTATAAATAAAAGCATCTTATACTTATAATTATCTTCATAATTTTGATAAGATTAGTGGTAATGTCTGTATTCAGCCAGAGGAATGCTAAAACCATTGAAAAACTAGAAAGTAATATCCTTTTACTGATTATAATAAACCTATTGCTATAACTTATGAACAGTATATTAAGCATATTAGAGGATACTATATAATACAATATTATAATAAATTGTAAAACAAAGCTTAGAAATTAGACTTGATAAAAGGTAAGACTCTCCCTTATACCTTTGAAAAAAAAAGGAGGTTAAACTTAAAGGTAAGACTTATCAGTAATATAAGTTTTTGTCTTAATGTTTGTGAAAAGGAAATGATTTTAGACTATTTCTTGTATATTAAAAAAATAGTGATATATTAGAACTTATTCATTAAGATTTTGATTTGTAATTTAGATAACAGCTAAGTTTTATCTCACAGAGAAGACTTAGCATATAAGTATCAAAGGTGAAACTTAGTGATCTATAAAATCAGATAAAAATTAGCTTTAAAATTAATTCTAGAATATTATGAAATATAGTATATATTTTAGGCTGGGTTAGGCTCATCTCAAATTATGTTATTTCATTCCTTGATTTTCAATAGAATCTTCAGAAAGTAAGCTGAATAGTATAAAAGTTATTATTTATATAAGATTTGCAAGGTTGGATCTATCTCAAATTATATCACTTAATTTTTGATAGGCCTTCTGAAAGGCAAACAGTATAGTATAATTTTTTTGATATATTATTTAGGATTAAAATTAAATTAAAAAACCATATCAAATAGTTTAATTCTTGATATCTGAAGGGCTAATTTCAAACCAAGTTTGATATCAGAATTTTGGATAGCTAGATTTGAACCAAATTGTATGAGAGGCTTAAATTCAATAATTGATTTATAGAGCTAGAATTGATTTATAGGCAAACCAAAAACTTTCTTTGTATTATTTGAAAATTTTATCTCAAGAATCCATTTCGTCTTTACTGATTTAACTTTACTCAAAAAATTTGAATTGAGTTGAGTTATCTTTAAATTTGACTTAACTTAACTTATTAGAAGCTTTAATATTAAATAATAACTTGTTTACAGTCAACAACCAAAATTATGCGGACAATTTTTTTTACCAAAATTGGGCAGATTATCATATGATCACGAGATATAAATATTACATTTTTTTATTTATTTATATGATAAACATGAACATAAAATTTTTTAGCTATTTCGTTTTTAGTTAAAGCTTTATGAAATTATGAAGGCACTCACCCCAAAAACCCATGGTGCTATTATTTATGGTAAAAAATGTGGACAATCAGGTCGCACTATTGCTAAAAATTTGGGGTGTAGTAAAACAGCTGTTTATAATACACTTAAACGCCTTCGTCAAACTGGTTCTTCCACACCAAAAAAACAAACTGGCCGCCCACCACTCCTTAATACACCATCTCAACAAGAGCTTAAAGCTTTTGTTCAAGAAAATGGTGAAAATCGTCGGCTTTGTGCAAAAAAACTTTCAACTGTTTGGACATCTCGTTTAAAAAACCCCATTTCTGCATTTACTATACGTCGTACCTTTAAAAAAGTTGGACTTAGTGCTCATATTTCTTATTACAAACCTGCAATAACAGAAGCACATTGTCAAATTCGTCTTGAATAGGCTCACGCACATGAAAAATTGACAACAAGTCAATGGAGAAAAGTGTTTTTTTCAGATGAGAGTACTTTTACACAATTTCAACAAGAACGTCAAGGAAAAGTATGGCATAAACCAGGAGAAGAATTGAACACTGATTGCATTTCAGTTACTGTAAAACACAGTCCAAGCAAAATGTTTTGGGGATGTTTTTCTTGGAATAGACTTGGACCAATTGTTCCTTTAAATAGTTCAGTTACTGGTAAAACACATGCTGAAACTATTCAAAAATATGTTGTTTCTACTTTGCAGAAGTATTTTTCTCATGGTAATGGAATTTTCCAAGAAGATAATGCTGCACCGCATTGTTCAAAAGTTGCTGCAGCTGCTCGTGAAAGTGCTGAAATTGTGATGCTTCCTTGGCTCGCCTAAAGTCCAGACTTAAACCCAATCGAAAATCTTTGAGCAGAAATGAAAATGATGGTTCGACATCGTACTCCCCCACCATCTAATATCCAAGAGCTTGAAAATATGTTAAAAATGCTTGGAAAGATATTCCTCTGGAATATTACAAAAAATTAATTGATAGCATGCCGTGGAGGATCAACGCAATTATTACCGCAAATGGAATAGAATTAAATATTAGTATCGAGATTTTTTTTGTAAAAATCAATAAATAAAAATAAAATAAATAAAATTTACCTTTTGTTTTATTTCCACTTTATTTTATTTATATAAATTTTTTGATTTAAAAAGTGTTCGCATAATTTTGGTCATTGACTGTATTTTATTCACATCTCAAAATCAAAATAATTACCTAAAATTTCTGTTTTATTTTTATTTTCACATCTTTTTTGATCTTTAAAAATAGATGTTAATATTATATTCATAGATTCTATTAAAATTATTATTTCTTTCTCTTTTTTATAAATTATAAATACTTTACTAAATTCTTTATTATTATATCTAAAATTTTTTTCTTTTTACGATTTTATTATTGATTAAATTTATAGAATTTATAATGCAAAGCTACTTTCAAAAAGAATAATCACTTTAAATATAATAAAAAAATATATATACTTTTATTGTTAATAATTTTTTGATTAGTAGTTTTTTTAATATTTTTATTCTTATTATAGATATTGATACCCAAAAGAATTACATAATATGAAGATAAGGCGCAGTACAAAGATTAGTCATATACAACAGATGATCATCATAGATCTTGTTAAAATAGTTCATGAAGAGAAGGATAATTAATGATGTAATGTATAATGGAACTGGAAAATATTGTGCAATTATTGAGTAATGATTAAATAATAAATATTCAATCAATTATGATTTTGCGTAAGGATGAAATAATAATGACTTAAAAATGAAGTGAATTATAGAAGAAGATAGAAGGATTATAGGAGGATTATTAAACGAAAAATATTTTAGAAACTTACTGCACAATAATTAGGTAGTAATTATTAAATAGAGTATTGAACATTATAAAATGAAAATTAAGTAATTATTATATAATTATTGTATAATAGTTCTTAGTCATAATTTTAATATAAATAATTTCGAATTTTATTATGTAATTAAAACTTTAGTCTGTCAACTAAGAGTTTTAGTTAATTGAAACATATTTTTTATTTTAATAAAATTTTTTTAACTATAATTCATAAACCTTTTTATTAAGTACAGATAAATTCCATTTTAAAGCTTTTCTAGTGAAACTATTTCCTAGGGTTTCAAATATTAAGATTTAAGAATTGAGAGTTGTTTAGTTTTCATACTAATTAGCTTAGGAATTCAAGTTGTAAAAGAACACTTTCAAAGCATAAATCTAAATTAATTGTGTTAAGCATTACCTAAATACTCTTCTACTAAATGAATTAAGCTAAATCTAATTTTGCTAATCTGATTAAGTATTTCAATTTGCTTGATCTGCATGTTTAGATAACAATATAAATCTTGATCATTTAATATTAAGGACAAAATCTTATAAATTTTATATATATAACATAGTTATACCCTATAAGAAATCGAAATAAGGAAATGATACGTTTTTTTTAAGGTTTGTATACGTAATTAATGATTCTATATCAAA
>CAMKVN010000825.1:0-23482 GCA_946474995.1 Funneliformis geosporum
TATTGCTATTTAACTTATTTGAATTAGAATTATCAGATTGGTAAATATAAATATATATTTGGCCAATTTGGCCAGCCAAAACTTGAAAAAAATTTTGGCCATTTTGGCCGCGGCCAATGGCCAAATGCCAACCCTGCCATAAAGTCCTTCGCTTCGTTCCGGACTAATAATAAATTTCAAAAAAAAAAAAAAAAAAACCTCAATTCAAATTAACGACCTGTTCCTCACGTGCCACTTCCCAGGATCTCCGTGTATTTATTGCTATGATTGGTTAAAAGATTTTTTTTTCACTCACGCCTCTTACTGTAATGCCAAGCATAATAAAAAAAACTATTTTTTAAAAACCTTATTTATAAGTATGTAATTCTTTATTTTATTTTATTTGACCATAATCTTGCAAGTTATTAAAAAAAAATATATATTCAAAGAAATAAAACATGAAGTCATTTTGGTCTTCCTACAGAACTTTACCACCTAAAACACGCGTTTATCTTGGTTTAGGTATGGCTATTTGGTTTAAATTAAAGTCTCGGTAATTTATTAAACAGAATTTTTTCTTCCTTAATATTGATTCAATTATTTTTATACGATTACCTGTTTATGAATATATAAGGTGGAATAACATTAGCTTTAGCGGGTCATTTTGTTAGTGACTGGTTAGAGAACAAAATCCCTGTAGATTCTCAACAAACTATTGACAGTGCCTCATCAAGTCAAATAATCGACACATCCCAAAAGACTTCTTTACGTAACGATAAATTTTAGAATAAATAAAGTCAATAATATTTTTTTTGCATTGACGTATTCTATAAATATGATAATTCTACGCGTTCAGAAATTAATACATATAAATACAAAATCATAAATTTTTTCTCGTCGTTGAAAGATTCGAGGATGAATGCGAAGATGATGTCAAAGGAATTATTTCTTCCTTTTTCTGCAATATGAAATTAAGCAAATTCTTTAAAAGTCCGGATTTGTTTCGTGCAGGAATCAAATCGACATTGTAAGATTTCGTATCTGAAAAAAAAAAAGGTTAATAGAAATATTACAATAATTTGATGAGAAATAAGTAACAAATGACGAACCGAAAGATGGAAGAGCATTGTCATTAGCACTTAAGGAAAGGAAATAGGAAAATGGAATTAACCAAACGCAAATTCCAAAGAACGCAGCTATGTCCACGAAAGCAAAGTAGGCAGACGTAAAATACTGAAACCAAATAAAATGGTCGACCAATACCAATACTGAGAAAAGAAGAAGAAAAGAAGTCATTTATAGAGCAATGCAAATAATATACAAAAAAAATAATCAAGAGAAAAATTTATACCACAACTCGCGATAAAAGGTAAACTTGTCAAACTAATAAACGGGAAGGTTTTTAGGTTCATTGTGTATACGCCATGGCACATTATGGAAAATATGATGCGCCAAAATGGAAACCTATCGAATAACAGTAGAAGAAAATGAATTGCCACAACCACCTAATTATTTTTTTCACATAGAAAAGATTATTAGTATCAATATAATCTCGAATGAAATTGATATTTACCTACCAAAGTTACGTTCTTTATAATCTTTCTAGTCAAAACTGTATATTCTTCGACGAGCTCGGCTAAATGAATCAAATGACGTTATAAAATGAATCAACAACACAATTTTTGACAATTGATAATTACCTAAATAATATAGTCCACATGCTTTGGAGAAATTAATTTAATTAGTGCCGCGTTTATACGCGTCATAAACTTGATCGAAATTTGCAAACAATAAAGTTAGTACCTAAGCTCAAGGTTAAAAATAAAAACGCGAGTAGAGCTGCTCCATATGATAAAACGTGTAATAAAGTCATTTTATTTTATTTTTGAAAATGAGAAATTTTAATCATCCTTTTTTTTTATAAGGATAGAGTTTAATTAAACATCCAATGACATTATGACAGGTCACAGCTTTATATGAAATGCTAAACTTAATTTGGTAAGAGTAATTAGTTGATAAAAAAATTTATTGATGAAAAAATGCTATATATATACCCAAAGACCCTTCCCAAGTACTGACAATTTTATTTGAAAGTCAGATGATCAGATCCACAGTTGCAAATTGTTCATCCCTACTTTTGGTGTCGTGGATCGTCCATTATAAGATTTTAATTAGCGAACTCGACCTCCACGAATTATGAAATAATCCTTTATATTTGTTATATTTGTTGAAATCTTGAAGTCCTAATAAGTAAAAAATAGGATTTGCTTTTCATGTGTTATTCAAGAAAGGAAATTAAATTATTTGCCCCGACCAAAACTTAATAAATAAACTCGTTGAATTTTTAAATCCTTTGTTTATAATTATAAAAGAAAAACCTTTCAATAATAAGCGAGAGAGTTTGAGATCTTGATTTTCTTTTTTAATTTCTATAGAAAAACCTATAAATTCTAGAATATCAAAAGTTATGACGACCTCAAAAGTACCAATAGTTTACCACCCAGGTTATAATATCGTATTCTGGAATTTTGAAAAGGTCAGTAAAAAAAAACTTGAAATAATTAATTTAATCTTAAAAATATTAATCTTTTACAATTGAAATATAGATTCACCCATTTGATACTCAAAAATTTAAAAGGATTCATCGAATTTTATTAACATCAGGCTTATTTAACGTCAATTCATTTTACGAGCCGTCTCCTCCAACTTCAGTTGATATAGCTAATTTACATTCGACACAATATCTTGAATCTTTAAATAGTAATATTCAAATACAAAAAATTTTGGAAGTCCCTTTTTTGGCCGTTTTGCCTCAAGTTTTAGTGAAGAAAAAAGTATTAGATCCGATGTTGTTGCAAACTGGTGGGAGTGTTCTTGCCGCCGAATTGGCATTAGAATATGGATGGGGAATTAATTTGGGTATGATTATATTATTAGGATTATTTCTCGATCGTAGGATTTACTAATTAACCGTATGTACTTTTTTAGGAGGAGGATTTCATCATGCACATTATGATGGCGGTGGTGGTTTTTGTGTTTACGCAGATATTACTTTAATGGTTGAGAAAATATTGTCAAAATATCCGGACCAAGTTTCGCGCTTGATGATCGTGGATCTAGATGCTCATCAGGTAGAACGTATAATTTATTTATTCATTTATTTCTTTAAAGAAGTTGATTTCTTCGCTTACCTTTTTTTTCCTGTCATTGTAGGGAAATGGATATGAACGCGATTTAGCCCATAATAATAAAGTTCACATAGTAGATGCATTTAATGTTCACATATATCCGCAAGATAATGACGCTTTCTCATCAATCACGACGCCAATTCCATTAACTTCACCAGAATTAAAGCGAGATGATAAATATCTTCCTCTTATTCAATCAAATATCTTTCAATCATTTCATAAATTTCATCCTCATTTCATTATATATAATGCGGGAACAGATTGTTTAGGTGGAGACCCTCTTGGTGCAATGGATCTATCAGCTGAAGCTATACTGAAAAGGGATGAACTTGTATTTCAAATGGCTCTAGATCATGGGGTTCCGATTGTCATGGTATTAAGTGGAGGTTATCAAAAGAAAAACGCAGAAATTATTGCCGAGAGTATCCTAAATTTAATTAATAAGTTTGGTCTTTTGGAGGGACGTAGAAAGTCTGTTATGAATGCTCATTAGATTGTTTTTAATTTTTCACAATGTAATATTATTGATCAAAAATCATTTAGTAATGTTTTATTTTATTTTATTTTATTGTAATATATGAACGTTTGATCTTGTGTTATCCGCAGTAAGATCAAAGAAAATCGCAGATCATTACCTTAATTTTTTTAGATGTTTTTATGGAGTTTTTCCGGAACTTATCGCTATACAACCTCTCATTTTATAAATTTTATAGCTTTTCTTTTATTTTCTTTTCTTTATCCATTATTCACATAGCTCTTTTGTTTTTGTTCGCTACAATCGCCAAACAAACATATCATTCATGTATAAATTATGCATACTCCTGCGTTATCAAGAATATCGCAGATCTTCTTTAAATTTTTTAGATGTTTTTTACAATAAAAATAAATGATGATCAGCGCGTAGTTTTTCCGGATTTATATATAAAGGAAATTCCATTTAACTTTTTTTTTATTTTTTTTTTTTTTCACAAAAAAAAATTTCCAAACATGAACCCAGTAATACCAATTATTAAACAAAATGTAAAGCGCTTAATGTTCATGTTTCCAGCGCATGCTTTTGTTTTTATATTATCATGGCTTGGTACCGGACCTAGTTCTATCTCACTTTTACCGTTTATAAATTTACCAATAATATATATATTAGTTCGAAAAAGTCCTACATTCATAAATATACCTTTATTTACAGCACTTACTTTAGGTGCGGCCCTATCTCACAATGAACCCTCCACTTCCCCAATGGAAAGCTACTTTGATGACTTTTCGATATTAATAATTGTAGGAATATCAATTTCAATCATTACTTTAGCACCAATGATCATTACCAAATTCACGATGATAAAAGTTAATGAAAAATTCGAAAATTTTACTCATAATCTTAATTCGAGAATGATTTTTCCAATCATCTGGACTGTAATGTGGTCGTTATTTCGACGTTATTCACCGTTAGGTTCATGGGGAGATTGGACTTATACTATCTATAATTCAGGACTCGCAGGTGATCCTCTAATGCAACTAACATCATTTGGCGGGCTTAGTGCTATAAATTTTATATTAGCATTATGGACACAAATTATCGCGGATTTTTTTATTTTAAATCATAGAATAAATAGAGCGACACGAACTGTAATAATTAATGAGGAGACACCCTTACTTTCTGAGATAGAACAACCTCAACCACCAAATAATATCAAGGTTTATAAAGAAGATTTATCAGTTAATTATTATTTGCGTGTTATAATAATTGTGGCGGTTTTATCTTGTTTTTTCATAGGTGGAGAAAGGGTAAAAAATATAGAGAATAATGTAAATCCTATACCATATGAAAGAGTCGGTTGTATATTACCAAGCCATAATACTAGTGCCCACGAATTGTTACAGAAAACCTCGACCATCTCATCTAATCTGCAAGCAAAGATTGTTTTATGGAGTGAGTCTGCATTGGCTTTAAGAAATGATGATGAACTTAATGAATTATTAGAAGGAGCTTTTAGCATTACATCGAAATATAAATTTTATTTGGGATTAACATATACAATCCCAACCGGAGAAAATGGACATAAAAAAAAAAATATGTTAAGGTTTGTCGGGCCGAACAAACAAACATTATTTGAGTACCAAAAAACTCATCCTGTTCCTTGGGTTGAATCCTATTCCACAGAAAGTGGTCCGGGTAAATTAAAAGTAATCGACGCAGAAATAGAAACAAAAAGTAAAAAAGAATTACATGAAATGAAAATTAGTGGAGCTATATGTCTAGATATGGATTTCCCTGAGTTACTTGGACAAGCTGCAGGCGCAAATTTGGTTTTGTCTCCGGCACAAACCTGGTCGGCACAAGTTGGACTACAACATCTAAGAATGTCGTCAGTTCGGGCGATAGAAAACGGATATTGGATTTTAAGATGCGATGGAGGCGGTGCCTCAGGCCTTATAGGTAATAACTGAGTTTTGTATAACATTTTTATCAATTTTTATTTCTAAATTAAATTTAAATCTTTTTAATTTTTATAGATCCTTATGGACGCGTTCGGCACATGCAAATAACTTCGAGCGATCATGTTAGCATATTCGCGTGGGATATGCCTTTCGAAGATAAAATCGATACGTACTATTCTCATTATGGGGAATCTACGGTGTGGGGAGTTCTAATGATTTTAGGATTGTTAGAATTATCTTGGTACTTTGCTTGGAAAGTGGCCGAAGAAGATATGGCTACCTTAACAGATTCGACAAAAGAATTTCTTCTTAAAAGACAAGAATGGGCAGAGGAAAAGTATGACGAAATTTTTAATCAAGAAGAATTTCAGTCAAGCGTAAATTCAATTTTAATTTGATTGAATTAATTTCTTTTTTTTTGTATTAAATTTTTTATGTAATGTATTATATTTTATACAATAAATTTTTCATTTTTAAAGAGAACCAAAACTTTTTTTAAAAGCGTATCTTGACAATATATCGATAATATCATTTCTTTCATGACAACAGCTGACTAGATATTATAAATGCATTAATAACAGGAGCTGGGTTGTAATCAAGTGACCATTTATCGAAAAAATATGAAAAATTACTTTCACAAATCGTAAATTTATTTTCAACAAATATATCGTGTGTATATATATTTATTTGTCTAAGATCTATATGTTGCTGATCATTCGAATAATTGAATCGATCCGCGGATAACGATCACTTTTTTTTAATCAGAAAAAAAAAAATTTTTTTTTAATTTTTTTTTTTTTAAAAAAAATGTATGTTCATAGGTGTCGTTTCGTTGAATATATGCCAGCAGCTATTAATGCTCTTGCATTTACACCAAGTACTACTAAACCGTTGATCGCATGTGGTCGAGCTAATGGGGATATCGAAATATGGAATCCACTTAACTTGCACCTGGAAAAGGTACTTGGCTGCATTTCTATCTAATGACCATTACTTGATATAAACTTAAATCAATTTTTATTATTATTATTATTATACAACAGAGAATATTAGGTGAACTAAATACTTCCGTGGAAGCAATTACATGGGTACATAAAATAACTTTAACGGAAACGGATAAGATAACCTATAATACACAAGCTAAACAAGATAAAGCTTTAAAAGAGTTAACCAGTAAACCACCAAGATTATTTTCTGGTAGTGCTAATGGTTTGATAACGGAATGGGACACGATAAAATTAAGTTCTAAGGTAATATTTTTATATATTTATATATATATGTATGTACGAACGTTGAATTTTTGAAAACATTATGCATTTTCATTGGAATTAATTTTTTTGTTATTAGAAATTCATTGATTCACATGGGGGAGCTATTTGGTGTATGGCTGTTAATCACGCGAATACATTAATTGCTGTTGGATGTGATGATGGAGGTATACGGATATTTGAGATTATCGATGATGGACTATCTTTAATTAATAGTTATGATAGAAAGCAAGCAAAAGTAACGTCTTTAGCTTGGGATAAGGAAGACAAACATATTGTTTTTGGGACTTCTGATAGTAATATAATAAAATGGAATGTTGAACAAGGTAGTAGCTTTGAGGGAAATGAACAAACAATAAATGTGACAATTTGTATTAACCCTTTTTTTTAAAAAAAAAAAATAAGGTCGAGTAATACATAGGATAATCGTAGAAAAAAAATTACAGAAAGAAACTATTATATGGGCAATTCAAGTGCTCAAGTAAGATTTCACTTTACGTAATAACAAATTATTGTATTCAAAATATGTAAATTTCTTTTCCATTTTTTATAGGGATGGCACTATAGTAAGTGGTGACTCACTCGGTCACGTGTGTTTTTGGGAAGGAACATTTGGGACTATGAAACAAAAACTTGGAGCTCATGACGCTGATGTTTTGTGTTTGGCTTCGAATCTTGTAACTATCTTTAATGGCAATATCTATTTACTTTATTCATTAAAGATCTAGTATTTAATTTTTAATTTTTTATTTTCAAAGAATGGTACAGCGATTTATTCTTCTGGGATAGATCGTAAATGTTTTGTATATCGGATTGTGTCTCAACCAAAATCATATAGTAAAGATAATTCAGTACCAAATGAAAAACATTGGGTAAAAGTGGGTTATAGTCGTCATCATATGCATGATGTGAAAGCTCTTGCGATATGTGAAGGACGAGATGTAAATTCTTTAATTTCTGGTGGTAAGTAATTTACGGAATCCTGAATTTTTTTTTTAAAAAACGAAACATGATGAATTTTCTAAGTTAACAAGAACGAATTGCTTTGTATAAAGGTATTGATACAACTATTGTTGTCGCGCCAATTTTAAATTTTCCTAAAAATAAATATCATAGGTTACCTTTTGTTCCATTGAAACTTATGATCAGTATGTCCAAATCGAAACAATTAATTATGTTCTATTGTAATAATCAAATAAAAATTTGGAGGTTGGGGAAAGGTAAGAAGAATCAATTTAAATTCTTTCTCTAGAAGGAATCAAATTAATGTTTTTTATATTTTATTAATAGCAAAGTTACCAAGGTTGTATCAATTCGAACAAAAGGTTCCTCGTTTGGAGTTAGTAGAACCTCAACAAGCTATTTTAGAAATAACATTAAAGGTCTTTTATTTCTTACATCTATCGTTTTAATGAACCGTTTGATTAATAGAGTATTAATATCTCTATCTCACTTTTAGGGCAATCATCAATTGATGGTAGGATCGATATCCGAAAACGGGGAATGGATAGCAGTTTCTGACATTGAACGTATCAAATTATTCAAAGTTCTTGAAGACGCAAGTATAATATTATATAATAATTAATAAGCTTTTTTTTTTTAAAAAAAAAAATTAAAATTAAACAATTAATCCATTTACATCAGGTTAATGACCCAGGTCATTTAAGGGTACGTAAAATAAAAGATTTTCCACAAGTAACTATAGACGGACGAAACGTTGGAGCTAATTTGTTAGGGTTTACTCCAGACGGAAGTAAACTTGTAGTAGCTTTTATGAATTCAGAGATAGTAATATTTGGACTTGATATTGAAGAAGGAGGTGACGTTGATGTCACAGTTTTAGAACGATTTGATGAATATTCACAAAATCCCGACTGTGAACCATTGACGACCTTGACTATAAGTGATGATGGTAAATGGTTAGCAACCGGGGACCTTTTGAATCGGATTAGTGTGTACAATTTGGAAACTTTTGAGGTATGTGAACTTTATCATTTAAATATTTGGTTTAAATATAATATAATTAAATCAATAATCATAAATTTTTTGTCTAAATTATAATAGCATCATATGAATATCGATAAATTTTCTTCAATTCACACATCATTAACTTTTCATCCATATAAACCGATACTTGTGATAACTTTAACGTCAAATCAATTTTACCTTTTTGATTTGCAAAGAAAGAAATTAACTGAATGGTCACAACAATATTCAGAAGTGCTTCCACGAGATTTTCTTAACCTTAAAGATAAGGTTATGGGATGTTCATTTAATCCTTCTTCTGATAGTATGATCATATGGGGAGCAAATTATTTATGCTTAGTAGATTTTAATAAATGTAAAATAGAAGATATCGAAGAATTAATTTGTATTAGGTGTTCAGGATGGCAATCTAAACCAAAATTTTTGAATAAACCTATGCAATTGGAGCAATCAGACGAAAGACGACAAGAGGAGAAAATAGATGCGAATACGATAAATTTTCAATTAGTTACTAGGTATCAAACATTAATGTATTTAAATTTTATAGAACATAATCAATTAGTTATAGTAGAAAGATCCTTTACTTCTATTTTAGAAAATTTACCACCATCATTTTATAAAGCAAAATATGGTACATAAGAAATATATAAAAATGCAAAAAAATCACCATTTAAAATAATTTTTAATAAAAATTTCGTCTTCAATAAAAGTTGTGTTATGGCTCAAATACTTTAGTTTTGGGTGGCCCATCTGCACAATGGGTTGTACCCGAAGGAAAGCTTGAAATGATTACTTTATTATTTTATTTTTTGTTATTAATTTTATTTTTTTAAGAAGGATTATTAATAAACGAGCAATCATCATACTATATACCACAACAAAAATAATTTTATTTGAAGGAGGAATAATGACATTCTCAATATGATACATGATAATTTGTGCCAACCTAAATTTCGGGAAATTTTTTATTAGACCGAATTTTTGGGCTTTAGATTTATTTGTATCCTAATTTGGGAAGTTGTAGTATAAAAAAAAGCTTGGCCTTTTTCGAAGATTGAATTTGATTGGCTCAAAAAATTTTGAATTTATCGCTGTGGTTTTTTTTTTTATTAAACGAAACGATACACAACTTCTTGTGTTTATTCAATCTTTAAAAGTGGGGAATATTGTTTAAAATTGTCAATTACAATGAGTTAAATGCAGGGTTTTTTTTTGTTCTTGTGTAATTTGTAATTTATAATTAAAAAAAAATGATAAATTTTTTTTTTCCTCCAACTTTTTTCTCTTTCTCGTTAAATAAAATTTAAGTGGCCGAAAAATTCTATCACCACTTTACAAATAAATAATAACTTATCGATGTGTAGAATTATAGGAGATTATAAATAATCATAATTCTTTTTACTCCCCGAAAATTCCAATTCTAAATTTCATAGAACAAAAAAAAAGGGAGGATGTCTTTTTCAAAGAAACACACACCAAAATCTTCGCAGGGGAGCATTTCAAGCGAAGGTGATATATTTTTCGAAGCCATAACAGAAGTTATTAATGAAGTTGAAGAATTAACTTTCAACAACGATAACAATGACGGTGGTGGTGACTGTAGCAACATTAGCAGCAACATAAATAGCAATAGAAACAGCAACAGAAATAGCAACGTCAGTAGCAACAACAACATTTACAACATCAACAACAAGAACAGTAATAATTATTTTCATGCATTAAAAAACAAAAATAGTGAAATATGGCAATATTATAAGAATAATAGTAGCAGTAAAATGCTTCATCATTATCCATCATCGTCAATAGATTCAACGTTTTCAACAGCTCAAAAGACGTCATCGGTCTATATGACACCACAAAGTTCAACGAGTAATTTATTGATTAATGCAATGAAACAGACTGTAATTTATCAAAGTAATAATCAATCGGAGATCGATCTACTCACTACTTCTACCACCAATACACCATTTTATACTACTCCTTCTACCCCTAATAGACGCACAATGGATTTTAATGATATTAATAATGATGATCGTGATGATCGTGATTATAATAATGATGATAAAAGCGATATTAATGAGAATATCGATAATAATGATAAAATCGATCTTAAAAAAAATAGCGAAGATAATGATTATAATAATAGTAAGAATAGAAATGGTGATGACGACGACAATAACAAAAACAGCAAAATTAATAATGGCAGTTTAAATATTAATAAAAATAATAATTTGAATTCAAATTTTGAAAGTTCATCAACCATTGTGGCGGCTAAAATAAGAGAATTCGAATCATTAATTCAAAAAATTTCTCCATCCAATTTAAATACTATAATAGATACTGATATTGAGAAGGTAGGATCATCGTCATCACAGAAAAAATATAATCATACCGTTGAACCTTCTTCAGGATCAAATACATATGTGGCTGATTCTTATGATCATATTGAATTAGAAAGTAATACAAATCATTCGAATCACGTAAAGAAAGATGATGATGAATGTCGAGATGAATACGAAAATAAGTTTTCAAGAAAAGATATTACGCAGTTCAAATCCTCCGATAGTAGCAATAAAAAAAAATTCACAAATGATGAATCATCGGTGAACATTGATCTCAATACCGAAAAAAGGGCCATAAATAACAATGTAAAAAATGATTTTAATAAATCATACCATAATGGAGATCATTCTTCTAAAGAGATTATTATTGTAGAAGATGATGATAATATGATAAAAAATTCAAAAAGAAATTCGAAATTATCATTTATAATAACAAGGGATGATAGTGATATTCTTACTTCAAAGAGTGAAAGTATAACAGAAATGGATAATGTGGATTCTTTAATATCACAAAAGAATATATCGATAACAAAGGAGATCATTACAGAATTTTCTTCAATTGCTTCTTTTAAAGAAGATTTTAGAGAATCTATTAAGATAGAAAGGAAAAGTAAAATTATACAACTTAAAAAAAAAGATAAGATTCTTTGGTTAATTGGAAGTTGTTTAATTTTTTTCATCATTATACTTGATATTAATTTGGTTGCAAATCAATTACCTAAAATTATACAAGAATTTAAAGCAGGTGAAAATATCTTATGGATAATAACTAGTTATAATTTAGCAAATGTAAGTTGATTATATTTTTAATTGTTATCTTATTAATCTTTATAATCTTAAATTTTTTTTTTTCTTTAAAAAAAATAAAGACAATATTACAACCATTATGTAAACAATTATCAAATATATTTAAAAAAAAATTGATATTTTTAATATCAATTTTAATATTTGGTATAAGTTCAATATTATGTGGTTTAGCACAAAATATTCAATGGTTTATTATAAGTAGAACATTAATGGGATTAGGAAGTAGTTTAACAACATCTATGATATTTATTATTTTATCAGAAGTTGTATCAATCAAACAAAAAAAAGTTTATAATAATATTATAAATGGAATATTTGCTTTAGCATTTGTATCTGGATCAATAATAGGTGGATTATTTGTAGATTATATTTCATGGAGATGGTCATTTTATATTAATGGTTTATTATCAATAATAAGTATAATAATATTATCAATTTCATTGAAAAATGTCAACAAATCTTCTGAAAATACTTTAATAAAATTAAAAAAGATAGATTGGTTAGGAATTATTTTATTAATAATAGGCTTATTATTAATACTTTTTGGATTAAATTATGGTGGAAATAAACTTCTTTGGAATAATATAACAATTTTTATAATATTTGGTATTGGATTTATTATAATAATGTCATTTGGATTATTTGAAAAAAATTTTGTCAAAGAACCTTTTATACCAACATTTATGTTTGAAAATTCTTCAATTCGAGCTATATTTGGATGTTTTTATTTTATAGGATGGATACAAGTAGTTATAACTTATTATATTCCATTTTATTTTCAATACGTTCATTTGTTAACTGCCACAAAATCTGGTATATTACTTTTATCTTTAATGTTAAGTATTATAATATTTTCAATTATAAGCAAAATATTAATAATTAAAATGAAACAATATAGATCAATAATATTTATGGGATCAATCTTATTAATAATAGGTAGTTTATTATTATCAACATTTAATTTAACTACTGGATTATTATTACATATTATATCATTAATAATTATTGGATGTGGTATTGGATATCAATTCATTTTATTAAAACCTACTTTATATCTTGTAAAGAAAAGTGAAAAATCTATTATTATTGGATTATGTAATTTTTTTAAAGGTTGTGGATCAATATTTGGTATATCAATTTCAACAGCTTTATTTAATAATAATTTATTATCAGATATGAAAACCATACAAAATTATCCTATAAAAGGTAATTCAATTAATAATGTTTTATTAATCTCAAATATTCAACAATTAGATGATGAACAAAAAAAAATTATATTAATTAGTATTAATAATGCAATTATAACAAATTATAAACTTTGTATATTTATATCTGTAGTAAGTTTAATTTTCGCTTCCTTTATAAAACATTATCAATTAAAAACAAAGAATTTAGTTATAGATGATAATAATAATAGTAATAAAATATTAAATGAAAAGATATAAATAATCTTTAACAACGTGGATAAAATTAGATAAAATATTTTTTTATTATTATTATTATTATTTTTTTATTTATTTTATTTTTATATTTTTTTTTAAAAAAAGGGGGTGTATTATTTAATAAACGAAAAACAAAAAAAATTAAAATTGTATATTTACTGTAATAATCCTAAATATGTTGCAATGTCATTTATTTTATTTATATGTAATTCAATTACGAAATTCCTTTTTACGATTGTTGTGAAAAAAAACCATAATTTGCATCCCCTTACATAACATAATGATTTACACGTCTTTTACTACAAAGTTTTAAGTATCATGCGTTTGATTGGTGTCTACCATATCTTCCCACCTATCCTATTCAACATTAGATAATCCATTACCCGAATTAACTGAACCCGAATCACTTAATCTCGAAACATTAATACAGTTATTTTTTCTACTTTGCCTCACAAAATCAAAAAAGGTGCGATCATTACGAAAATGGTTACCAACCAAAACAAATTCTCTAGCTCTTTCAGCTAATTCACCCATAGTACCAAAAATAGGTTCGCTATTACTTACACAAGCACTTAATATTTTATAACATTGAAGTTCCCACCATGAATTAACCACCTTTCTTTGTGTATGAATTAAATATTGCCTAAACCATTCTCCTCTATTTTTTAATAACTCACCAATTTTAACTCTTTGTTGATTATCAAAATGTCTGCAAAAAAAAAAAAAATAAAAATGGGTTAATGTATCATTAATAACGAATAAAATTTCACTTAATATACTTAACTCTAACCATATAAAACTTTGTAATGTTTTAAATAAATAGTTAGTATTATCGTCTCCATATTCAATACGTTGAAACAGTAATTCACATATATTATAATATGCATCTGCTAAAATCTCTCTTTCTTCCTCACTCGTTCTTTCTATTTATTTTATTAAATTGAGTTCATGAATAAAAAAGTTACTTAAACAAGAAAGATCAACATCATTACCTACTTATTACTTGTGTATAATGTTCGATTAATGGATTAAACACAATTTCAGGTGGACTAACTGGATCAATCCGATGATATGTTTTTCCTACTTCAACCCATTTCGAATCAAAGCTTTTATAAGTGCGCAAGACTTCAAACAAAAGTCTTATATAATTATCATTAAATGAATGAGATTTAACCATTTTTTTTTTTTAAAAAAAAGAGTACAAGCTTTTCGAATGTTAACTTTTTGATATACCTGTGTCCCGTCAAGACTGATGGATTTTTATCGCAGAAATTTTGCATGACTGTTATAGCTTCCTCGATTTCTTCATTATGCAAAAGTAACTATTAATAAAAGGTACGTTAACTATAATTAAGCACTTCAATTGTGTAAAAGCACGTTGTTTACTAATTACCTTAACACAATACATTAAAAACATATCATTCGACATATCCAGATCCAGAGATCTTTTAAAATTGCTCAAACTCATTTCATAATAACGTTTTTGTCGATCCATAAATTGTTCATCTAATTCAAAATTCAAATTAAAAAAAAAATTATTTTCCCAATCGAAATTCTAATTATTGACTTACCAATATCAGGAATTTCTATTTCTTCATTTCTATTTCGTTTTAGTTTTTCTCGTGGTGGTATATACTTTTTTGAAGCATTTTTACGTTTTGGTGGCTTATAGATTTTATGTTTAGATTCATTTTCTTTAATCATAATGTTTAATTGCTCCCACAATGAATATGCAAGTAATCCTGTATATCCATGCAGAACTGGATTGTTACAATATGGTTCCATTGGTAAATACCTATATTAAAATTTTTTGATCGAGATTATTAAAAAAAGTGTTACGAAGAAACCTATTAAGAGAAGTTGTCAAAGTTGAATACGTTTCGGCAGTAGCGAGAGCATCAGTTGCATTTCCATATTTCATTTGATAAAAAACTAATTCCAATATAATTCTTTGTTTATCCAATATTATTTTTGAACTCTAGCAAGAATTTAAAAGAAGATAAGTTTGCAATGGATTGATTAACAAATAGATCAAGTTTAAAATTATATAATTAACTTACCAAAGTATGATTTTTTAATAACAATATATTAAAGAATTCAATAAAAGCTGTTGATGTAGGATCTAAAGTGAATAACACCTCAATGGCCGGCTTTTATTAAATATATATACAAATAATAATATTATTATAAAAACTCCATTTTTCAAAATTCAATTAATAAATTTTTTTTTAGAAAAAAAAAATCTGCTAATAAAAACCTGCCAAATTCTAGATAGATCACAATCGGGGCATTGTAATAAAACTTCAAGTATTTCACTAGCACGACAATAATTATGTTCATAAAGAGATTTTTGTAATAATTCATATAAATTAGTTAAATGGAAATTACGAAGTCCTACTACTACTCTCACTTTCTTCCAATTTCCTTCAATTTTTTCAAATAGAGAAATTTCTGCCATATTTTTTTTATTTTTGTTTGTTTGTTTGAAGCACCCGAGACTTATATATGACCGGAAAAGATTCTAATTGGCTGAAAAATTGTCTTCTCCCCAACGTGACCTTAGGATTTCCTAAACAAAAAAATTTTCAAAAATGAAAATAGCGGTGGTGTGACGTAATTACAACAGACAAGCCACTTTTTCATTTTTACTATGGACTTAAAAATTTTGTCATCTCGATACTGGGTTCCTGTTTCCTAGCTGATTTTTTTTGTCAGACCTTTAAGCAAGACGAAATCTCAACTTTTAAATATGACACTTCTTACAATGGATTTTATCTATTGAAAAATGGTCAAATTACCTTGAATTGTAATTACTTGGAACTCTTTCACTAAAGACTATCTATCTGAATTGGCCTCGATGTGCCTTTAAAATCATTATAAGTAATTTTGATGTTTCGTTGATTATCTTTTATAAAGGGCTAGAACATATTGAATTAATAAAACGCGTAAAAATGTTATGTCCGATGATAAGAAGTCAATAATTTTAACGTTTATTTCACAGAGAATGAAAATTCCTGTTCTAGCTCTATTTAAATAATTTGAGTGATATTACTTTACAAAATCGTTATTTCATATGTAGTACTTAACAGGTAGCCGGATTATTTTCTGAGGATTATTGTAAGGTACCGGCAAATCAATCCGGGTCGCACATGATTGATCGCGGTTTTTGTCGCGAATAAAATGCATGATTAATTACTAAATAATGATATAAAGGTTAGTTTCGCGAACTTGTATGACATAAAACTTTTTTTGATCTTTATCCCAACAAAGAAAAAAAATCATCTAAAATGAACGTAGGTAATATAATTTCTCTCGGTTGCATTCAAAGTCTTCTCGGTGAAAATGAAACTGCCAAGCCAAACAAGCCAGTGCTCCAACTAGTGAGAGTTATCCCAGGCAGCGGTGAGCAAGGTGGTTCTACCAGAATTAAGTAAGTTTTTAGTATGTTAGGATATACTTGTTATCGCGTGTTAATAAAAACGTCCTCGTTTCTATATCTTGTAACTTCGAGCGTTTAAACGCGTCTGTATCAATTAGAGCTTTGTCATAATATATTTATATTATATATATCTCTTTTTTAAATTACAAAATTATAGGATTGGACTTTCTGACGGGGTTGAAATTATTCATGGTATTTGTCAAAAGTAAATATCAACAATTTCGATTATTCTCTAATTTTCCTTTTTCTCCAGGCCTTATCCCGGATCATTTAATCAAGGCCGTATGTAAGGGAAAAATGCTGGATAGGGGTATGATAATCAAATTGACCAATTATACCGTTAGTAATTCTGGACCTGTCCAGGCCGGCCGTACATCAAAGTAAAGTTTTTTTCCTATATTTGATCATTTTGATAATTTAGCTCAATTCAATTAACCATTTAAATTTCAATTGCTTTAGGTTCTTGGTTATTATCGGGTTTGAAATGGTTAAAGATGTACCTTTGGAGTTATATGGTCTTGATTTCGATAGGTTAAAACAACGCCAAGATTCGGTAGTTTTAAATCGTGATAGGTAGAAATTAAAATAATAAATTAATTTTATGAATTAATTAATACCATTTTTTTTTTATTCTGATTACTTATTTAAATGTAATCAACTTTAGTACGTCGCAAAGGAATCCAAATAACATTTTGGATAGACAACGCCAAGAATCGTTGCCTTTAAACCGCGAAAGGTAAAAAACACATCATTTTTATGAATTTGCATCAATTTTTTTTGTTCCGACAACTCATTTAAATTTAATCTATTATAGTATCTCACAAAGAATTCCAAATAACAATTTGGTTAGACCACGCCAAGATTTGTTATCTTTAACCCGTGATAGGTAAGGATACATCATTTTGCGAACCTTTATTTTTAATTCTTATAACTCATTAAACATGAACGACTTCTAGTATCCCGCAAAGAAATTCAACAAACAATTTGGATAATCAATCTTTAAACCTTAATAGGTATAAATTAAATATTTATCTACTATAATTTTAATTTTTTATTCTTATAACTTACTTTTAAATGTAATCAAATTCTAGCACCCCTCAAAGAAATTCAAATAACAATTCTGATGAAGGAATTTGTACTATTGATAATATAAGCCCATATCATAATAAGTATGAATCTTCATGATATTTTGTTTGAGAAATAAATTTTGGTGATTTATAATTTTTTTTTTTTTAAAAAAAAGATGGAAACTCAAGGCAATGGTTGTTCAAAAATCGGACCTTAGAACTTGGACGAATGCGCGTGGAAGTGGCAAGTTATTTAATGTAACTTTAATGGATAATAGTGTAAGTATTTCGTTTGCAAATCGTAAATGATGAAAGAATTATTAATTATACTTACATTTTAACACAATAGGGAGAAATTAGGGCCACTGCTTTTAATCAACAAGCGGAAGAATATGCGAATTTTTTGCAATTGAATAAGGTACGTTTGAGATCATTTGTGTTAGTTAAATTTACAATCATTTGTCATAAGTCAACCATTTCTTGTAAATTAGGTATATTACATTTCTAAAGGAAAAGTCAATATAGCTAAAAAGCAGTTCTCAAACGTTCAAAATGACTATGAAATCACTATTGAAGCTAGTACAATTATCGAACCGGTATTTATCTGTTAGATTCAATAAAATATGATGGTTCTATTTTTTAGTAAAGAGTTACTAATATCGGTTTCCTTTAAGGTTGATGATTTAACTGTGCCTATCAAAATAAATATCGACCCTATTAAGATTTCTGATTTGAATGACTATGAGAAAGATCAGACAGTCGGTTAGTAACATTTATTAGTTGTGGTTAATTATATAGTTTGTTTAGTTCATTAATACCTTTTTAAAATAGATATTGTGGCTGCCATCAAAGAAATTGCTGAGACAGCCCAGATAACAACAAAAAACCAGAAAATGGTAAATGAATTACTATTCTATTTACATCTTTTTTTAATATATAATATTTCATTAACCTTCCTAATCATATAGATAGACAAAAGGGATATTATTATAGTAGATGACAGTGGTTATGAGATTAAATTAACTACTTGGGGACAACAAGTTAATGAACTTAGAGATGTAGAACCGGGTACTGTTATTATCTGTAAAAATGCACGTGTTGGCGACTTTCAAGGTCAATTTTAATTCTAGAATATTGAATGTTTTTATTAAGTTATTTAAATAGTACTAAAATTCCTTTCTTTTTATTAGGGAAAAATCTTTCTATGTATGGTATCAGTAGACTGTTAATTGATCCTGATATACCCCAGACTTATCCTCTACGTGAATGGTAAATTATTGATAATAATAATTATATTTACAATTCATTTATAATATATTGATATAAATGTCTTCTTTTTTTCAGGGTAAAAAATGGGGGATTAGAAAAAGAGACAAATGTCTTTTCAAGTGGTTTTTATCCTGGATCTTCAAATTTTCGAAACAACCCTGAAAAGACAATTGCACAGATTGTTAAAGAGAACATTGGACATAATAGCGAAAAGGTATATTACTTACTTATTTCCAAGTTAAAAAAGATATCTCAATTTTTAATCTGTTATTTAATTATATAGGGTGAATATTTCGTTACAAGAGGAACAATTGTATTTATCAAAAAAGAAAGTATGTTCTATGCTGCATGTCCCACCGATGGCTGTAATAAAAAAGTTATTGAAGATGGAGAAAATTCATATCGGTGCGAGAAATGTTCGCGATCATTTGATCACGTCAAATACAGGTAATAATATATTAGACATTGTTATTTTTCGCGTTTTATAAAATTTTGCTCAAAATTAATTATTCTCGCTATAGATACATATTCAGTATAAATGTGTCTGATCATACTGATGGTATGTGGTTTCAATGTTTCAATGAGACAGGAAGCATAATCATGGGTAAAGACGCCGACGAATTAAATAATATAAAGGTAATAATTTATTTGAATTGTATTATTAGTTCAAATAAATATTTTATAATTAAAACTTTACATTATATATAGGAAAATGATGAAGCTTTTTTTGAAGATTGGATTGATGCTCGATTTTTCAAAACATATATATTCAAATGCCGTGCAAAAATGGAGAATTATCAGGTAATGTTTGTTGATATTTAGCTATTTATTTTATTGAAGATAATTTTGAAGAATTAAATGAAATATATCTCTTATACAGGAAAAAAATATAATTAAATATCATATTACGGAGGTTATTCCTATAGATTTTGTCGAACATGGAAAAGCCTTGTTGAATAACATCAATGAATTGGAAAACTAGTTTAAGTGTTAACCTAATAATATTATCTTAATACCTTCTGCTATTCGATTTACCAGATATTTTTTTTTAATGTAAAAACATTTAAAGAGCTTCACATTGATCTTTAGTAATAATAATAATAAAATTTCAATATTATATGTAAAAAGGACCGTATTAAATAATATATTCACGTGATTCAAATGATTAACCATAAAATTTTTTTGTCGTCTTTTGTTGCTCTGAAACCGAACATAATTATCTTATCATATGACGTATTTAACTCACGCACAACCTATAGAATCCAATGAATTTATTCCAATTAATGAAAATAACGATGATAATTTGATTAATCAAAGTATTTCTAATGAAGGGGTGAATAGCGATAGTGAAGAAAACTTTGAAGAACCATTTGGATATGAAGCTTTATCACAAGATGATGATGACATTCAAGAGAACTATGAAGTTTATGATTCTTCTCAACAGGTAATATTTTATTTAACTTTCAGCAAAATCCTTTCATAAAAAATTTTTTTTAATTTATTTAATTAATAGGAAGATAATTTACAACCAAAAATATTACAAATTCATACAACTGAACAAGAAAAAATTCCCGAAGGTAAAAAAACTTCGATTATTCATTTTTTATTCGATTTTATTTTATTTTATTTTTTTAATAATAATTTTTCATTATAGATGATTTAGCTGTAATTAATTCAATTATGAAAAATATTAAATTGCCTGAATCTGCTATACCTGGTAAGATAAATATATTATTGTGTTGTTTTATTTAAAATTAAATATTTATTATATTAATTATACATTTAAGAATGGGCAAAAAGTATACCTGAAGAAGCTTGGTTACCTACTATAAAGTCAAATAATAATACATAGAATAGTTAAATTATCAAGTCTTTTAAAGTTATATTTAATTTAATATATTAAGTAAATAAAAATAAAGTAAAAAACCAAAGAAAATTATCTTATAATTATAGTTAAATAGTTAAATATATATATAATAATAAATATCTGTTAAATTTATTTTTAATACATGCGAAGCGCCTTACGGCTGATTTTTTTTGAAATACCCTTGAACCCTCTATTTTTTCATTGCCGGCTCCTTCTCAACGTTATTCCATAATCATTTATACCTTCATGATGCTAAAGAGATCCTCCAAACCCTGGAATGAAAAGATATTAATTAGTAGTTGTATTTTCATTAAGTATTTGTTTAACAGAATCAACTAAATGTTCACGAAAAGAATCTAAAACTAAAAGTGATCTGGGGATTAATAACAAATCATTGGTTCTCTTGGACCAAATATTTTCGACCCACCATACCATTTCATTCTCATTGATCCACTCCTTTTCATTTGTTCTTATAAATATACCATCAGGAAATGTTTCTCAATATACATTTTTTAATTTGAAAATAATAACAGGTGGTAATTTAAATCCATCTAACATACAACCTAAAATAACTGTAAAATTACTTTTTCATATCCTGTAGTTTTAATGTTAATAGTACTTGAACTATGTTTTTCCAAAGTATATGAACTTAGTAAATCAAAAGTTACAGGAGCTTCATCCATATTTCCAATACATTTAAATGGATAATCATGTTGTATCCTTCTATCTCTAGCAAATTTTCTGACAAATGTTGTGATACTGTTATTCTCCAACAATTTGAAAGATCATAATGAATCATAAAATAATCCATCCATTTATTTGAGAATTTAAAGAAAGAAATGTTTTGATATTTCTCTTGATATTCATTAGTTTGTGCAAATTCTTTGGCTAGTAATTAGTAAACTTTATGCCTTATAATCTTATAATCCATTTTGCTAGCTCTTGTTCTAAATCTGGAAAATATGGACTTCTACCATTAATAAATGTGATGCTGATGTCTTGAGCTGATCTCTTTTACTTCTCTAATCACAAACTTGACTTTATTCTATATTAAAATGTTTTGCAGTTGCATGAACATTATTTGAACAGTCTAAAAAATGTAAAACCATTAATTTTTATGAATACACTATTGTCATTTTTTTTAAAGTGATTCTAGAATGTTTAGGTCTTTTGTTTTCTTTGACAACTATTTTAAATGTAATATCGTGAAATGAAACATGAAAGTGAACATAAAATTAACGTGAAATGCAATGTAAAATTTTATATTAAGTCATATGATCTACATATTGTATCTAAGAATGGATATTAATGGTTAATTAGCCAAATTTTAATTAATCATGAATTTATCATTCTGATTAAACAACCCTCTTGTATTAAACTACTTATCTGATTAAACTACTCAGATAGTTTGCAAATTTAGGGGTAGATTTGTAAAAAACCCAGGATAGTTTAGTCAGTACTCTATGATACTCTGATTTTTCTTTATCAAATAGTATTATATTAAAATATCTAATAATGTATAATATTATTTACAATACTTAAAATTCTTTTTTAGAGAAAACGTAACAAATTGGATATAACAAAACTAATTAACTATATAATTCAATTATATAATAATTATTTTTCTTTTATTTCTTAAATAAAAAATGACAATTAACCTGATTATATATCCTTTTTTATAAATGATATCTGAATATTTGCTTCATTTATGAATAATTATATTATTCATTATGAAAATATATCAACTTACTTGCTTATTCTAGTTTATTCTTTATATTATAAGTATCTAAATCAAATAAAGTAATTCCTAACTATTCTTTTAATATACTTATTTTTTTTATATGCTATTAGGATCTGATCATAAAATTCTTCAGATAATTGTAAATACAAATAGAATATCCATTTTTATCGATTTGAAAAAATAAAACATATTTTTAGGTTTGGAATAAAGAAAGAATTAAGTAAATTTACATTAAATTCTATTTTGTTATATACTAATTATATAAATCATTATCTTGATTTTTGTAAATTTATTATAAAAAGTTGAAAAAATAAATTAAATATGGATTTTCTGATGTCATAATTTGGTTAAATTAGATTTAAGATAATATAATAACTAAATTATTTTTGGATTTATTAATCAGGAATGTATAATGTATATTGTATTACAAGAATCATTCAGAAATAGAGCTCCGAACAGGTCAGATCGGATCAGGTAATTAACTTGACCTGACCTGATAAGGTCAGGTCAGGTCAGACATAAAATTAACCTGAATTAAATATACATTTGATCTGACCTGACCTGACTAAAAAAGGAAACTAAACAATTATTAATTTTGTTTAATATTTTTTTAAAAAAAATATAAAAAAATATTGATACATTTTTACATTT
>CAMKVN010000826.1:0-23462 GCA_946474995.1 Funneliformis geosporum
AGCTTTTAAAGTGACTTAATGACTAGTGACCAGTCATCAAAGTCATTTGGGTCATTTCAGGTCACTTGCCATCACTGATGTAACGTGGTTATAATTTTTTTTTTTATTAAAGCAAAAAAATATTTTATGGATGTACGGTGAGTTATATTTATATTTGTTAACGTCACGAAGTGTGTACAACATATATATTAATTATCGTACGGCTCACAAGATCATGCTTTATAAAAAAAAAGCTTATCGAATCCTAACAATTCTTTTTCTTAACTTCTATTATTCTTTAAAATTATCTCAAATCAATGTCATACGAATAATATCATTTGTAAATAAAAAAATTGTTATTATAATATTAATTTCTAAGTCTCTAGAAAATAATATTTTCTGTTACCAAAGCAAAGTTTATTATTCCGCAGTAGGAATATAATAAAAGAAATGATAGGAGAATGTTATGTTATTACTTTATGTTAATAATTTACGTTTTTTCTCGTGGCTGATTCTCAATTCTTTATAACGCAAACTGTTATGTTTAAATATTAAGTGAGCTATCTCTTTTTTTTCAAATTAATTAATTACTACAATGGTCAAATATCTCATGCAATATACCAAGAATAATTATAACTAAGTAATTAATGCTTTTTAGTGTATTTTTTTTATAGTGAAATTTAAGAAAGACTAATTATTATGGAAATTAATATAAAAAAATTTTTTTATATAATTAACTATATAATTCATATTGAACGCAATTTAGCTACTACTAATATTCAATATTGACGATGAATAGCTATTGATGCTAAATATTATATAATATAAAAAAAATATTGGTCAAACAACCTCAGCATGATCCTATAGGGCCGTGCGATAATATCTATTATAAGTTAGAGAATTCTCGTTCTATAACGAAGCGCAACTACAGAATACATAAGGTTCGTTAAAAGCGAATTGCAACTTATTTTATGCGTCCGAATACTTATTGGTTGATAATATGATTAAAAATATTTTAGACACTTTGCTTTCATAGGTTAAATGCAAATCATTAAATATTTGTAAGGGTTTTCTTAAAATCCAGTGTTCTAAAAAAATGATCGCCATCGGCACGAGACTTTTCAAAGCATTTCGTTCTGTCTCTCATTGGTTTGGGACAAAATCACTGAAAACTTTAAAGTTCGTTCTACAAAAATTTTGTTTTGTTTTGTTTTAATTAAATGATAGGAATAGTTGGTAAATAAAACAGCAAATGATTCTTTATCGATTATACCTATAAAATTAATAATAATAATAATAATAATAAAATTTTTAATATTTATTACGATTTCGAAATTTAGTAATAAAATCATAGTAAATAATATCACACGACAGAACAGAATGCCATGTGGAAATATTATGACGCAATACACTGTGGTATCAAATTCATTAAGTTCGCTGTTGGTAAATTCGGGTAAATAACAATTAAAATCGTGTAACATGGAAATAATATTACAACATTAAGTTAATATTTTTGTATTCACATCTATTTTTACTTTGTTAATTTAACGGAACGGAAAATAGATTGCAAGTCTACATTTAAAATTTATTTCATAATTCATGTTTAATCGATATGTTCTATGGAAGATTTTGTCTAATTTGTTCGTACTTAAGAATTTTTTGTATTACAAAAACACAAAAACAAAGTGATTAACATAAAGCAAAAGTTTCCTTACTCGTATCAAATATTTGTCTATTTTATTTTTTAAACATAAATTGATTTTCATTATAAAATGAAAATATATACTAAGATAATTAATTACTCTACGGAATCGATCATAAAAGTAAATTGTAACAAAGACGGGAGTGAGTGTCTAGGGCTTTGAATGCTAGGGAATGTTTTGTTTACCTTTAATACATCATAACGTATTTATTTAAACTTGTTATGAGTGCAATTAATATAATTCTCCCTCATTTTTGCTCAAAAAGTAACCAATCAATGAATATATCATTAAATTTCGGTAATGTCCGATTTGACTTTTATTATTTTAACTGGAAAATCCAGTTAATCCAGTTAATAATAATACTTTGATAAGACGCGTTCAGATCTCCTAATAAGGGTAATAGATTGACTGGGTTGATTTCGGAGATAAAAAAAAATTATTATTTATATACTTGTTTTTTCTCAAAAAAAAAAGGAAAAATAAAACAAATATTTTTTTTAAAAAAATTTCAGTATTTTTTTTTTTTTGATTTTTTTTTTTCTTGCAACCATGAATATAATAGAATTTATAACAATCAATTTTAATAATCACACCTGTATATTCAATCAAGACGTCGCAAGGCTTTTGCAACCCTTTATTATGGATGAAGGCTTGGTCTTTCCCATAGTAAACCCTGACACAATGTATAAAAATTTATTATACAAAAATAGACCCAATCCTAGAGTCAAACTCATAAACATGAGAGGGATACTGCGCTTCTTTGTTTCAGATACCAACATATCGTCTAATGAACGCGCTATTAGTAGGGCTACGGATATGTTGTTGAGAGCTGCTACCGTCCAACAAAGAACGGTTTTGAAAGCTTTAGCTGATGAAGTCAATAAAATAATTAAAGGTTTTAATGGTTAATTAACAACCAACCTTTCGATTATTTCTTCCGATGTAAATCTAAAAAAGGACTTTCTTTTTTTTTTCCTTTTTTTTTTTTTAAAAAAAAAAAGTACTAGTTGTTAAAAAAAATTCAACTTGTGTAAATTATTTACTCTTTTCGTTTATTTTTTTTTTATTTTTTTTTTTTAAAAAAAAAAAAAATATTTCGTTCGTTTCTTGCAAATTTATTACTTTATCGATCGTTTCTTACCTTACATGTATACCCCGTCAATAGTTTTCACTCTTTTCACTTATATGTTTCTGTCCGTTTACTTTTTTTACGCACGCATCGATACATCGATAACATTTTAAACGTTTTTTTCCTCTCATTTTTTATAACTTAAAGTTTTCCCTCCCGTTTCTTGTAAATTAATATTCGATTATCGTTAAAATCTTTCAATAGTTCACTTTTGTGGATTATTCTTATAAAACGTTTTTTTATTTATTTGAGATAAATAAATCGTCAGAGGCTCTACTTTTCGTTTTTTTCGTCATTAAATGACGTCATAACGTTGTATTTACGCTAAAACAAAATTAATCGTAAATATCTTTGATTCTTATCACGGCGTTATTAAAAGATTGTAAATTTTTTAAATGCTTAACAAATCAATTTTCGTATTCGAGATCTTGCAGTAAAACTGACCAACTACGTAATTTATTTAACATTTAAGCGGCCTTTATTATTTTTTTAAGTTTAGAAAAAAAATAGTTTCAAGTGTATTATTCTACATCATTCGAGAATGAATACAAAAAAAAGATTAGTCAGTATCCTGTATAATTCTTAGTATGTTGTAAATATAATCTGCGTCACAATTCGCGCGAAATAACTATTATATTAAAAAAATTTCTTATTTACTCGGGTGCTAAATTTGTACATTTTTAAGATAATACGTATAATTCATAGAGTGCTCTTATACTCTTTGGTACGTGGTTTTGTTAGTATTTTGTTGTTAATAATAAAACCAAATTATAAACATAATCCTTTTACTATCGTTTTCAATATAAAAACTGCGCATGACATCATTAATTTTTTATTTTTGAAAATGTATTAAAATTACTTTGCCACATTAAAATTAATGATACAGGATAAAGAATTATTTTTTTTTATAATATCTTATTATGGCCAATATAGTATACTTAAAACTCTTCAGTACTTTATTATAAGCAATCAAATACATCTACTTTGTTATTTGCATTTAATAAATGTTAAGGTAGATTCATATTCTCAATTAGTAAATCTGCTATCCTTCCTTATATTGAGTTTATAAAAAATTAAATATTATACTCAGATTTATTTGACTTTAATAATATCTAATAGTTATTTTGAAATCGAGAACTTCTAAATCATTTATAGAGGTCTGTTGCTCAGAACATTTCGTGAATACTATTCCAAGTGTTGTCCCCACTATATAAATTGTCGTTCAACACACCACCAACGATAATATATATTAAGCTACAATGTTATAATCTAGAAAGAATTCAACTTGAAGTAACGTGTATGTATATATTTCTCTAAAAATCAGATATTTGTTTCTTTAAATAACAATAAATAATAATAATATTACCAAATAATTTATTTAATAATGCTAATACATTATAAATTTGAGTATTTCCTCCTAATTTGAAAATATTGACTTTAAATAAATGTCTCCTTTTTTTCCAAACACAGTAACTTGACCAACAGAATTAGAATTTCAAATCGCTCTAATGCTTTCTTTTCATCCTTATGTTTTCCAATTTCATATTCATAAAACGTCCCAAACTATTTTGACCACCAGGATTTCCATTTTCGGCGGATTTCAAATACCATTCAAATGCTTTCTTTTCATCCTTATCTGTTCCAACTCCATATTCGTAACAATGTCCTAAATTATGTTGACCATTGGAATTTCCATTATAAGCTGATTTATCATACCATTCAAAAGCTTTTTCTTCATCTTTATTTGTTCCAATTTCATATTCATAACAACATCCCAATTTATTTTGACCATTTGAATGTCCATTTTCAGCAGATTTCAAATACCATTCAAACGCCTTTCTTTCATCTTTATGTATTCCTTTACCATATTGATAACAGCGTCCTAAGTTGTATTGTGCTACATTATTTCCGCTTTTCGCAAATGCTTGATACTGTTGATATATGTATTTTTCATCTGGATTCATATTTATCTCATATTGAGATTTATAATTTTGTTCTTTTAATTCTTTACTCTTATTATCATTAACCGCGTCCATATTTAATTTATTAAAGTTGACATGGAAATTTATAATTATTTTTATAGGGAGATCTTTTGATCTAAACAGTTATGTAAAATAAGTGATTTGCATTCGATTACATCATTACACAACGATTACGTATTAAATTGTAAATATCCTGCAAAAGCGACATTTTGACAGCGAAATAATTTGAAAGATTCTTTTGAAACAAAATAAACAAGTTATTATTCATCATGATCTTCAAGAGAATTTTTCCGGCTAATTCAAATCAATACACAAATATTATATAATAATAAGCATGTTTTGATGACATATCATGCGCCAAAACGTCATTCTGATTGCATAATAAATCTAGATTTTTGATACTTTTATTTAGTGTGTTTCAATATATTATAATTTACTTTAAATTAAATTATATAATAAATCAAAAATCCCGTATGAAAGAAGTAATTTATTTCGCAATTGTCAAGTAGCAGGTAAAGTCCAATCAAGGACGTTATTATGCTCCGGAGGATTCAATGATGATTAAGCCATACTCAAAATAATATATTAATCATTTAATGATCATTAATTCACGACTAATCATTTTTGCATTAAGACCTCACGAAGCATAATAATAAAATAATGGATCATTTGACCAAGTTATGTGGTTTCAATACGTAAACAACTCTAATGTGAATTAAACAAAAAAGCTTTTTTAAATTTTTTTTTTTTAGCGCACGCCTTTATGGTTTTCAAAAGCCAGCATCATGATTTGAGTTTTCAAATTCTAACGTAGGGTCACCGATAAATAATTTTGTTAACGTTATATTCCCATTAATAATTCCTTACCATCAAATTATATTAGCACCTATTTTATCCTGATAAAACGCGAGGTTTATTAAGATTTCTGATTATACCCGGGTATACATGTTTAAATTTTGCACATTTTATTTTACAATAATGTTAAATATTTAACCAGACTTACTATACGATCCCAGAAAAAGCTATTGACTATGCCGTCATTTCTGATTTTTCTGACATTTCGGATCTAATATTGCCATTCCCGCCATCGTTATCGATTAATTGATACATTTCATTATGGGAAATAAGAATAGGATAGAATTAAATAGTTCTCTTCTCCGTAGGTCTATACAGAGCGTCGGCTGAGGCAGTAATGGTTAGAATCCCGTGTAATTTTCCTTTAAATAAAACCCTGGCCAGGTCATTCTATTTTCTTTTAAAATTTTGATTTTCCAAGTGATCAACATTCGCCCAAGTTATAATTGTAAAAAAAATTGCTATTGTTTTAATACTCCAATACGAAATTAGGAGATAACGCTAGCATAAAAATTAACGATAATATATGTTTGATAAAATAATTGTTTTACTTTTGAAAAATATTATTTCTCCTCCTTTGCTTAATTAATAATCAGCATGATATTTAATTTGTCATAGTATTGCTAGACCACTTAGCTGATCTAGTGGTTGGAACCTTCGGATTTAAATCCGGTTTCCCCCGTTTTAGATTTAAAACCGGATACAAAATTTGTCCAGTAGAAAAACCGATTTAAACCCCCGGAATCTAGTTATTTTTGACCAGTTATATAATGCGCGTCACAATTAACTAAAAACAATTTATTTATATTGGCTAAAAGTTTGGATCTAGCAAATTCTTAATTTAGAAACCCAAAACGAAAATAATAATGCTTATTATTATTTTCGTTTGTAAATTTTAATTTATTATATTATCGTTATAAACTAAACTTAAATTTGAATTTATTTACAAATGCTACGCTAATGAATTATGATGTTTATTCGACACTAAAAATTTTCTAATTCATTATCGTCGTTCTCTTTGAGTGAAGATTTTTTTTATTTCTAATTCTTGTAAATTTTTGCGAGTTTTTTTTCAATTTCTTCTGGTTCAAGTATTACATCTTTATAAAAATATTAATGGTACGGCTTAAAGCCATCGAACCGAAAATTAAAAAAAGGTAAATTGAAAAATTGAAAACTGAAAATAAAAAAAATACATAACGAAGCCGAGTTTAATGCGACTGTGGAACTTCTCCGCGCGATCTTTCGATGGCTACGTCCCGCAGTGATTAATCGCCTAAAAAAATGAGTAACAAAAATTTAATGAAAAATAAAATAAAATAAATATAAAAAATTATTAAAAAACTTTTTCATGTATCGCAGCCTGAAAAGTGTCCTAAATAAAAGAAAAGTACACAATCAAATGTATTATCTTTTTATCGTTATAAACCAGATTAATTGCATAAGATTTTTTTTCGTTAAGCAAAAAAATTTAAATATTTGCAAGCAATGTTAGCAGTTGAGGGCTTTTTGGTTACAATAAATTCGGATATAATAAATCCGGATTGAATCCGAAGAAACCGGATATAATAAATTCGGATTAAATCCGGTTCCAATTTTTGAAAATAAATAAATCCGGATATAAAAAATAAATCCGGTTCCCTTTCATTTCTTATTTGTTCCAATTTCGTAATTAATATTTTTATCATTTTCAGACGTCCTCTATATTGATAAGTTATTTTCAAATTCTGCAAATCTTATTCTTTCTTATTCTATCTTATTCCAATTTAATTAACAAAATATTTACCAAATAATATTAAATAAATACCAAGCAAACGTACAGGAATCTCATTTTTTATTTCCGATCTATATATTTAAATACGTCACCAAACCAATAATCAGATGCATGCATCACATGGATATTAACAATTTTTACTAGTTAGTTAATTTTTATCAGAAAAATCAATAGTTACTGTATACCGTTAATAATATAAGAATCAATTTATTATTTCCTCTATAAAAATTCAATGACGAATTTTCTTCTAGGTAATATCTAATAGTCACAGATGGCCATTTTTCAGTTAATTATGGCAAAATATTTTGACTACTAATATTTTTAGTGAACATTTTCATGTCAATTACCTTATTTAAAAAAATTTGATTAAATTTATTGCATAATATAAAGTTTTAACATAGTAAATTTTGATATATTAACCAATTTAAATTGAATGATAATAAAATATAAGATGCTTTTCTTGAAGTGGTTAATTAACAAAGTTTCTCACTTATTTCTAGTTTGATGCTAAACAATCAAACAAAACAATTTGGCAAAAAAAAATAAGAAATAAGAATTACCGCTATTTTATTTTGTTAGAATACGGATAATTAATATATAAATTGAAACATTATTTGGGTCGTTTATATTAAGATCGAGTTACGTGAAAAATGATCTAATGGTTGATCAATCATCAATAGGAATACACTTTTAGTGACAGGTTATTAGGAATTAACTAATTATAAATATAAAAACGATAAGAATAATAAAGAATAATTATATTGAAGAGCATTGGCAGCATTGGCATCAAATCCAAATAAACTTACGATTTTCATGAAATTATAATTTAATGAAAGGATTATATGTATGTTTTGCAAATTTATATTATATTTTGATAAAATTGTCGTATTATAATAAAATAAAAATAAAAAATTTCATGATTATCAATAAATATTGCATTGCGCGTACGACATCTCATTGAGAATATTCCTATAAATTTATGAATACTCGAGACATTTATTACAAAGCAAATGCATTTATTTTGATGTATTTTTTTTCTCATTACCAACATCTGCTACGCAATGCCATACCGTCGCGGCACCACTAAGGCTTTAGTGCCCGAGAATTGCCATCATACACTACAATTGTCACTACGTCTACAGTTACCGTAAGTTTCACGAACACATCCACTACATCCACTAATGTATATCCCATCCACTGCTTTACAGTAATAAAAGAACCTATAATCGTGTTACCTGTATTCCTAAAAGGAGTTATAATTCTTTTTCATAAAATAAACATGGTATATACAAAATGTGTAAAATCATTACAAAAGTGCAAGTATACTGTAAATATTATAAATATAGTAAGTGCACAAAGATCGTCTTTTACATCCCAAATATTTTCAAAGTATGTCTAACAGTTCAAACCATTATATCTACTTCTGAGCATGACCACCACTTACTCTCCACCAACACTACTTCAACCGTCACCTTCACAACTACTTTTGCTGCTCTCATTTTGATACCATATTTAACTTTGCAGGGGCCAAATTCATGTTGAAATATATTATTAAATTGAATCACTTTAAAAACTCACTCATTATTAATTTAACGAAGTATAACAACAAGCATGTTCTTCAAAACAGAAAGTTATTGCTGAATTACCGGGAAAGGGAGAACAAAAATATTACACAGTTTAATAATAAAAATTTAAATAAATTTTTTATAAGTTACTAGCCATGTGATTTTTATACCAAATAGCAGTTGCTTTTAAAGAGATATTTGTTTATTGTTTTAATTATATGTATAGCAATTAATAAATACAATATTTAAAAAAAACCAAAATTTTCATCTTTACGCCTAAACATATGATGGACCTCATTAAAGAATTAACTCTTATTCAAAAGTGAGGCATAATAACAGCCAAAAAATTGGATTACAATAATTCATAGATTGCAAAAAATGTAGGATGTCATCAAAAAATAGTTTCAAAATATCTTGCATCTTATACATTAGGAGAATCTTCTAAAAAATGATCAGGTCAACAATACTTAATTGATGATTAAGAAAAGCAAAGATTAAAGGCTGAAGTTCTCAAAAGCAAAGAATTGAGATGGAATAATTTAGCAAATATTAATTACTAAAATAATTTCTGAAAGAATTATTCGCCATGCACTTCATAATGTGTTTTCTTGTATTTCTTAAAAAAACAGCAATTAATAAGACTAAAAGGCTTGCATGGGTAATGGAAAGAAAACATTGGACTATTTGAAGACTAAAAAAAACTAGTCAAAACATATGAGTTCACTTTTTTTCAATTTCACAAATCTGGATAGGAGATGATAATAAGTCCTAGCGGCTCTCTTAGTCTTTGTATTACCAAACTTATACAAAGACAGACTGGATGGACTGCAGTTTTAATTTATAAAGACTGATCGGAAGGACCGTTAGTCTTGTAATTCAGTCATTTTTTTTTAAATATAACATTATATTATAACAATAAATTAGATTACATTCAAACTAGTATCAATATTTAAAGCTTTATTTTTAACAAAAGTATCATAAGGGAATGTTTCAGCTTCATTTTCTTCAACGTTATCAAAGAAGAACTGCTTTTATTATTTATTTCGGTTTATTGTAAAAGAAATGAAATTCAGCTCATTGTCAATAAATTTATATCACTTTAATCAGTCTTTTTGAAAACCGAAGTTTTTAAAAAATGGCTAAAGTTTTACAAAAAGACTGGCAGTGCAGTCTTTTGATTTTAATCACATAAACAGAAGACTGAAGAGAACTGCAGTTATTTAAGTCTGGTCTTTTAAAATAAAAGACTGAAAAGACTAGAAATCTTTGAGATCGATCATTATTTTTAGGATGGGATGAGTGTGGTGAGGAATTTATGAAGATTATATTGTATTGACAGTAAAACATTCTCCTCAAAGGATGTTTTGGGTATGATTTTCCTTTTTAAAGTTGGGATCCATTATACCACTCAATGTTCAGTTATTGGAGAAGTTTAGAAAGGTGTACTTGCCACTTATACAGTTCCAATGCTTAAGGAATTTTTCCAAAAAGCAAAAAAAAAATATTTTTCAGGAAGGCAATGCGCCACTTCAAACTTCGAAGATTGCACAAGAGTTTTTGCTTTCTCTACTTCCATGGCCTGCTCAAAGTCCTGATCTTAACCCAATTGAGAATATGTGGTCTATAGTTGAGGTAGAAATTCAAAATGCAATACTCAGCCTTCAAGCATTCCTGAGCTTGAAAAGAAGCATGGGATGCGATATCGCAAAAAGTGTACCGAAACTTAGTGTGATAAATGCCAAATAGAATTCAGGCTGTGATCGCCATATTAAATATTAATGTCAGTTTTCGAAAAATAAAAAATTATAGAAAAAATAAAAGCGTGCAATACCCCGGTACTACTACTTTTTATTCATGTTTATTTTATTTATACTTATAAAAATTTTATTGTAATAAATAGAACTCATTTTCGTCCTACTATAATGTACAAAAACGGAATTTGAAATATACGTATGTAATAAAAACAAAAAATTAGACTCCCAGCGATAAATCCGTCACGTGATAATTCGATAAAAAAAATTTTTTATGATCTACAGTACATTGGCAAAGTTTGTTACACGTTACATTAATTAATTTGGTATAAACAATAATTAATTATTATTCTCAACATGCTCTCACAACATTAACAACATGGAAGGAAACGACCAGGTGAAAATTATTTTGTCATTTTGACATTTATCTTTCTAATACTTTGCAAACTTGCTAAAATAAAATATAAATTGACCATATAAAATTGAATCTTTAGAATGAAAGTTCTTCTAGTAAGAAAACAATTGTGCTCAATGATTTAGAAAACATTCCTAAAAATCAAACTAGGCTTACTATTTTAGAGGAAGACGTTAAAGATTTAATCAAAAATTTAACTCTACCGAAAAATTTATACAACTTAAAGCTACTTTTTGAAGATTCGCAAAATGAATTTTCACCTCAAATCTTAATAAATTCATTAGTTGCTTTATCAGACCCCCACTCCATTCAATTTTTATTCAAAAGAAAGTGTAGCTAGGTTAGAATTGCATATACGTACATGGGTAATAGTTTTAGAAAGAATATGTTTCTCACCAATACGCCTTAGTAGAGAACTTCGTGAAAGTGTATATAATAAATTAGCAAAATTTGCAGACATACATCGAAAGATAACGCAAGTGGTAGAAGAGGGTCTAGAAAATAATTTTAAGCCTAAATCTAATCAATTTTCTCAACAAAAAAATTTGGAACAAATTGAAAACACAGTTAGAAAAAGAAATTATAATATTGATTTTTTGTTAATTCATTTGCGTGATACTTTACATAGTTTACGTGATGATGAAACTTGGTTCCAAGAATTAATACGAAGAGTAAAATGCATACTTAAAGCTGCTATAGGTGTAGCTCCAGGAGTTCTCTCAAAGGTTTCATCCGGATTTCCTTGTCCTAATGATACTAGTTCGATATCATCAATGGTTACTCAATTACGCGAAGGCTTATGTTTCAAGTATCCAATAGCACGTTATTATTTTTATTGGAGAACTTTGTTGATAATTCAACATGATATTGATAAGATAATTAGTAAAAAGTTTGGAGAAAAAATCATAATGGAATATCTTTGGAGTTATTTAGAAGAAGAACAGGATGGTATTGATCAAAATATTTTAGATTCTCAAGTAAAATTTGATGAAATATCAAATAAAATCGTTAAGGCATTAAAAAATACTGGCACTTTCTTAAATGATCTTTCTGGAAATGAACCTCTTGCTTTACCACATACCTTATGGTTCGGAATATTAGATCTTGCGCATGATCTTATAAAAAAATCTAATCAGACGGCTACGCATGGGCTTTGCTATTATTTAGCAATTAAATCATTTCACGGGTCGCCTAGTAGTTTCATTCAATTTAAAGCAATTGAAATTTTGATTCACTTATACAACATTAATAAGGAAATATTTTCAATTATAGAAGTTGATTTTGATCAATATTCTCAAAATCTAAGTGAAAATGCTTTAACTGATTCTTTAGAAAGATTTCAAGACTTATTTAATTTTGCTCAAGAGAAATTCACTGAAGATCTTAAAATAATAAATTATGATATTGGGAAAGGAAAGGGAAAGTTAAAAAGATCAGATAAAAGTATAAATAAAGAGCAAATATCAGACTCTTGTAAAGTTTTAAATGTTATTGCAGATGAGATGACTTGTCCAATTGGACACGAACCAACAAATCAAATATGTGTTTTAAAATGTCAACATATATTGTCATTGGGTAATTTCAAAAAGTTGAAGCAAAGTAAATGTCCTGAATGTCGAGAAATTATTAAAGATAACGAAGTCAGATATTTATCACAAAATGTTATTTATAGGAACTTATACCCACATTTTCATCAAGCTGGATATAATTTGACATCAATTGAAACAGAAAATTCAGAGACTCATAATTGTGATTCTAGTGATTCTAGTGATTCTGATGATTTTATATTGGCTAAAAAAGCGAATATTAACAAAATATTTAGATTTAATTCAAACATATCATTACGATCAATATTTCAAATTAAATTTTCAAAAAAACAACATCCAGCATATCAAAATGTCAAGAAAGAGCTAACCGAAAAAAATTACGAGAAAGCTGAATATTGGTGTAAAGAATTTTTAAAAGATTTTCCTAAAAGTTATTCTATGAGATGCATTTTGGCATATACTTATAGAATTCTCAATAATTATGAACGAGCATATTATTATTTAAATGAAGCTATTAATTTAAATGAAAGAAATTCAATTGCTTGGTGCATGCGTGGAGAAATACATTACAGACAAAAAAATTATGACGATGTAATAAATGACTTAAATTCTTTAATTAAAATTGATAAAACAAAAATAAAGTATTTAAATATCATACTCGGAAACTGTTATCTTTTCCAAGGAATAAAAGATCAAGAAAGAGGTTATAATTTTGCTTTGAAAAGTTTTAATATTACATTACACCATGATCCACATAATTATATATGCCTTAAGCATTGTGCATTTATCTATGAAGAGAAAAAAGACTTTTTGAATGCTTTAGAAATGTTGAGTAGATTATTAATAATTAATTCTCAGGATTCTTTAATTTTATGCTATTATGGTGAAATTCTTGTAAAATTACGTAGATATGATGAAGCTACAGTATATTTTACAGAAGCAATTAAAATCGACCCTGAAAATGTTTATATTTTTAATATTAAGGAAATCTGTCTTTTTATTAAAAAGTATGATGAAGCTTTATCAAAATTTCAAGCGGCTTTGCAATTAGATCAATCATATTATTATAGAGGTGAAATAAAGAATTTTAGATATAATCGAATAATTTCAAATGAATTAAAGAATTATATAATGATTAATTATAATTTCGATATAATTACATCATCACTTTTTATCAAATGTAAATTATCTATTGAAAAAGAAGATTATGATAAATCATCATTATATTTTAACGAGTTATGGAAAATGTCTGAAGAAAATATCTTTGTTATAAAAGTATTTCGACAATATAACAAGTTTTGGGTATACTTAAATAATCATATTAAACGAATAGGCATTAGAAATTTCAAAGCGTATAACTCGTTCAATAATTACTTATTTAAAGGTAAAATTTGAATTTTCATTGATTAAGTGTAATAACGTTTTTAATACATTTTTTATAGAAAAAAGGATTTGCTTTTTATCGAACTATAAACGTTCAACAATTTCAGAAGACAGGTGGGTAAAGCTTTGTATCGTGATAATGACTGTAATAAAATCGTTAAATAAGATTTATTTATTTTGTAATTAATAGTTTATCAGGATATATATTGAATAGCAAGGATATAGAGTTCTTTAAATCACCTATTATTTTTACCAAAAATTGGGAAAATTCTCAATACTATGTTATCTGGAGATTGTGTATCAACAAAATATTCGAAACTTGTTCTGTGATTTTTGGCATGAATACAAGAAGAAATGGTAACTTGAAGTATTACCAAATTCTATAAATATATTTATTATACTGACTTTATATTTATTTTATTTAATTAAGCGTATATATATTCCGAAAATGTGCATACTCTAAAATACGAAAATTTGAAGAAACTTGTTGGATTAGGTTGGGTTGAATATACACTTCCATTTGTAATGGATAACTTTGTCACAGATTATTTTGAACCATCAATTAAAATTAATAACTCTTCTAATGATATTGTAAGTATTTATGCCTAGTATTATTGCTTTTTATCGAATTATCAACTAACAATCTTTACAGTTAGTAGATTATGTCCGATTTACCAAATTTAAAAGAGAGACTATTCGTTTATCACATATGGTCGACTCCTTAAAACCAAATTATTTACAACTATCTATCCCCAAAGTATTTAATGATAAATACTTTTCAGAAGAAGTGGAAAATTTGATTGAATTAAAAGACCTTATAACTTAAATAAATGTTCAAAAAGAGAATTCATAGGACGTATTTCGTTATATTGAGTAATTTAATTAGGTTTAACTATTCTTTTGAAACTTTTAAACTGGGATAGTTTGATTGACTTAATTAAAGTTTATTTTTTCGTTAATCACGTGTTAAAAGCGTAAATCAGTATTATGATGAAAAAAATTTTTTTTTTGAAATCATTGAGGCTTAATTCTACTATATATATTTTCCATCGGATCTTTTTTAAACATCATGTTATGTGAAAATTTTATCATTAGCAAGATATATTATATACAATATTTAGTAAAGAATATTATTATATTAGTAAATGATCGTAATAAATAAATTTTTAATTTTTCTACACTTATATCAAGTTGTTATATTTTGAAGACAATTCTCTTTGAATTTTTAACTGATTTATTTATGACATTATTAATTATGAGTGTGTCACCTCTGTAATTTCGTGATAGATAATTAGTTTAATTTATAGATTTATTTTATGTAAATGCGATATAACGAAATTTACATGTGTAAATAATAAAATAGAAAGAAGTTTAATAATTTAAAGTGTAATAAAATGCAACTATTATTGCCGCTGCCGGCGCTCTTTAATGTGCCCAAGGGAGTATAGAACTATCTAATTACAAAATACAAAGTTGTCCAAATTCAATTAAAATAAAAAGCGAAAAGTCCTCCTTTTTATAATAGATTTCTTCCTATGGCTTGGCTACAGAATTCTTGGCTAAGATCCATTTTTTACGGCTTGGTTGACGGAAATGCTTATTAATTGATTCTTGATGTCAAAATGGTCATTTCGACAATCATCCTGAGGAGTCCGAACTTGCGTGAAGGTCCGAATTGATTGTCGATACCGCGGAGATTCAAATTCAGGCGTAGTTAAATTGCGAGGTTGACAAGTGCATTAACGTTTTTACATAAATTATGAGCCACTTTAAGAAAATGTCTAAGAGTCTAATTTATATAGTAGTTAGTCTAAATCATAATTGATTCCAGTATCACATAATTTGCGAAATTGAAGTCCGCAGTCACATCGTTCCGAACAGTTGGATTTAGAATCACGTGACATGAATTATTTATCACGCCCATCACACCCTGCCTTGATTCATTTTTACTATTTATTTGAGGGAATCATATTTGTCACGTCCTTTCCGTCACACCCTTTAGATTTAGGGTTAGGTGTTATGCATAATGCAGGCCTATTATCACACGATCGCTAATTTTTCGGTGCCATTGGGCTAGTTGATCAAAACTTTCCGTTCCGTTTCAATACATTCGACTTTTAATCGTTCAGTTCCAATGAGGAAATTCTCTCATAATTTGTATTGTTAAAATACTCATTATGAGCATACAATAAATGTTAAACTTTGTATCACTGTATTAGACGCTCTGACCCAATTATGATCGCACGGTTGAGTAGATATGTTTATTCCTACGGTATTAATAATAATATGCTTAAAATTTTAAAATGACTATAAATATAAAAAAATATATATTTCATGATTGAATTCTGCCGATTTTATTTACTTTAAAAATTCACTACATCTGTTTAACGCAAGGTAGATGTTTAGATTTAGTAGACATCTAAATTAATTCTTTTCTTCCAACAAATCATTAAAATAAATTGGAACGTGTTTAAACCATTTATTTGATTTCAATAAAATAATTACGCTATATAACCAAAATTTAATATTTTGAGTTAACGATCGCCATTTTACGACGGACGAACTTTGGTTAATAATGTCTTGTCTCACTTCAAATTATATTTTACAGAAAATCTTCATATTTTAAATTAAATTTAATTTTTTTACATTATAGATATATATTTACAATTAATGAGTTGGACGCTTCAAATTTCTTAAAGTCTTGGTTGTTGCAGATATACTATTACTTCAATTATTGAATATTTAAAAACGTATACAATTCAAAATAAAGTCAATTTGCCAATTCAAATATTTTGCATGGATTTCATGGTAAAGTCTCCTGAATATACTTTTCACTTGATTTTACTTCATCTTTCTGAAAAGTCCTCAATCTCACTCATAAGGAAGATGGTTTACAGGTGCATGAAATTGAAGTATGGAACCATGTACTAGATTGTGGTATCGCGCAAAACCCTTGTATAAGATCCTGCAATTTGGACTGACAACGATTTCAATACAATAAAAATACTATACAACATTGACTTCCATTAATTAGATTTTACAGTTTATCTTTCAAAGATTTTTTGAATAATGTACTTCCATAATAAATTTATTAAAACTCTATTTATGAAGATTTATTGAAGTATTATCTTTTTTAAAATTAAAAAGAACTTTTTAATGATATAAATAGCAAACATAAAAAGAATGATCTTGTGTTACATTTATCATCTGATAGTATAAAAATTTTGTATAAAAATTTTATGAAATACGGAGAATTGTTTTACAAAGAATTGCTTTTTATTATGAAATATTTCAAATCATTAGCAAATAAAGTATCTGTAGCAGTAACTATAGCTATAACCATATTTGAGGTTCTCAGCCAAATTTGAAGAACGATACAAGTCGAGTGAGAAAATGAATAAATACAGTACAAATTAAATAAATTTATTTAAAACAAACATTAAATTATATATTTTGGATTTTTGACCAATAACTAAAATTTTAATCATAATCTTGTTAAAATAAAATAAAATAAAATAATTGATCCAATTTTTAAAATTTTCAAAGCAAGGTCTTATGTCATATACAAAAATTTTAACATTAAAAATAAGTTATTGTAAATTTCAAACAAAAAAATTATTATATACTATGTTTATTTATTATCAATGACATATATGAAATTATTTTAATATGCAAAATGTACAATTATAAATAGTTAAGAATGTCGTTTAATTCGAGCAAATTTTCTTTTTCTTTCTTTGAAAAATATCTATCCTCAAACACTTCCGGAACATTTGGATACTGTTTGTAAGTAGGTAATAAATGACCTGTTTGAGGAAAATAAATTGGTCTGTTTTCACACGTTATCCGAATATAATCAATTTTCTTTAATATCAAAAAAAAAATGTTTAAAAACGTATTAATTATCTAATGACAAATAATAATAATAATAATAATAATATATAATCATACCATATCGATATAACCATTTTTCACTTTAATTAAAGGTTGTACCCATTCATAGCCTTGTACGCATATTCTAATTGGAGGTGTATATTCAATCCACCCTAATCCAACCAATTCTGATATTTTATCATAATTTAGAATGTGCTTTTCTTGTTGACTCTGAGAATAATTCTATATCAAAAACACGCTAAAGTTAATACCGATTCGGCGACATTATAAGCAAAAATAATTATTACTTACCATTTTTCCTGTATCTACTGTGAAAATTAAGGTACAGTCTTTTGAAGATACTTTGTTGATACAAATTTTCCAAACAACAAAGTTATATGCAAAATGAAAAAAGAATTTGGGGATTTTCTGAAAGTTTAATGATTCAGTCATTTCCTCATCAGATGAAATTCGTAATACCTTTCCAGATAAACTGTTGATTTACAAATAAAATAAAAAATCATTAGTACGATATCAAAATATTATGATAATTATACAATGTTAATAAATACCTATTAGGATCACTTTCAAATGACAAATTATTATTATCAATATTATCAAGATTTGATAGAAAATAACAAATCTTTACTATGATAAATAAATATTAATTGGTCAGTATTAAAATAAATAAATAAATAAACAAATATATGAATAACATACCTTTAAACATGCACATGTTAAATTTATCCACAATTCCCAAATTCTTAAGCTCGTCATTGTCATTAATCTCATGATAATTGCATAAGTATGACCAGAAATCCGAATATTCTTTTATCAGATAAAGAAACGAAATTTCTTTATCATCCAACCAGAATAATATATTCAAATCTATTAATGCCATTTCGTATTTTTTTAGTTCGATGTATATTTTACACCTTATGGGCAATAAGGATCTGTTATAACTAAGGTTAGCTATTTGATTGATTTTTGTCAATATATCTTTAGAACTAATCTTATTCTGTAAATATTCTAAATGATATAATTGAACTTTAACAAAATCATCATCGGGATCTAATTCCGCATACTTTTTAAATGCTATTTCGGCACCATTTATATCACCTAATGAAGAATAAGCGATTCCTTTATAAAAATATGCTAAATTATTTGAAGGGTTTAACTGTAAAACTTTACGTAGGTCTAATAAAGCTTTATCATATTTATGTAGAACAATAAAAGTAATAGATCTTTTGATTAAATTATGAATATTTTCCGGATCTATTATATTTGCTTTTGTAAAATATAATTCAGCATCCTCATATTTCCCTATTTGCATAAGGATTTCCCCATAATAGCACAAAATCAACGAATCATGTTCACTAATATTTAACAATCGATCCAACATTTCTAAAGTATTTGAATATTTTTCTTGATTTTCATAAATGTATGCACAATTTTTTAAGCACAAATGATTATTTGGATCGTTTTGTAATTCCAAATTATAATTTGCTAATGCATTAATGTCATTTTTAAGATGAAAATAACTGTTTCCAAGCATAAAATACAAATTATTCATTTTATAGCTATGGTGTGATGATAATGTTAATGCAGATACCGCATCTTCATATTTTTTCTCTCTAAAAAAAATTTCACCTCTAATGTACCATGAAATCGGATTTTTTGGCTTTAAATGAATGGCCTCATTTAAAACTAAATGTGCCTGTTTATGATTATCAAGACATCTATATGTATAAGCTAAAATGCATCTCATAGAATTACTTTTAGGAAAGGTTTTTAAGAATTCTTTGCATAAGTATTCGGCTTCCTCAAATCGATGTTCTGCTAATTCTCTTATAACATTTTGATATATCGGATGTTGTTTTTTTGAAATTGAAATTGACTTTAATAATTTAGATGAATTAAATTTAATTGTTTGAATAAATTTCTTTCTCTTGGTCAATATAATATCAATATCAGAATTATCTGAATCACTATTATATTTTCGATCGGAATCGTCCAACTCGAATGAAGATAAGATGCGATCATTTTTAAATAAATTTTTGTAAATAGTACTTTGTAACAAGAAGATTATGTCGTTATCTCCGATATTTTTTCGACATTTGGGACACTTTTTTTGTTTTATTCTTTTTAAATTATCTAATGATATCACATGCTGACATCTTAAAATACACAACCGATCTTCTGGTTCATGACTGATCGGACAAGTCATGTCATCAGCAATTATATTTAAAATGTTGCAGTAAATTTGTTCTTTTTTTAAATATGAATTCTGTTCTAAACTTTTGCTCCCATTTCCTTTTCCTTTTTCTTTTCCAATATTATCACAAAGTATATTAGTGTCTTCATGACATTTCTCTTTAACAAAATTTAACAAATTTTGGAAATTCTCTGAAGGATCTGTTAAAGTAGTTTCGTTGAGTTTTCGAGCATATTGATCGAAATCGAGTTCGATAATTGAAAATAATTCATTATAACGCAATTGTAATAATATTTCAATGGATTTAAATTGAATAAAACTACTTGGTGCTTTGTTAAGCGATTCAATCGCCAAATAATAGCAAAGGCCATGTGTAGCCGTTCGGGTGGAATTTTTAACAATGTCATGTGCAAGATCTAATATTCCAAACCATAAGGTATGCGGTAATGCAATAGGTTCACTTCCAGTAATATCATGTAAGATACTTCCAACATTTTTCAATGCTTTAAAAACTTTATTTGATAAATCATCAAATTTCATTTGGGAATCTAAAATAGTTTTATCAGCAACTTTATTCCATTCTCTTTCTAATAATCCCCAAAGATATTCCATTAAGATCATTTCCCCAAATTTTTTACTAATTATCTTTTCCGGACCTTCAGACCATCTTACAATGTTATGTTTAATTATCAGCATGATTCTCCAATCCACGTAATAAGATGATACAGGGTATTTGAAAGATAGTCCTTGATGCAATTGCATAAACATTGATATGATTGAACAGTTGTTTTTTGGAACTGCGGCTGCAGGAACCAATACTGAAAAAATTCCAGGTGCAATATTAAGAACGGCATTGAGTAAATCCTTTGTTCTTCGTATGATTTCCTGAAACCAAGTTTCATCATCACGAAGACTGTGTAATGTATCCCTCAAGTGTATTAATAAAAAATCAATATTATAGTTTCGTTTTTTTATCATATTTTCATCATTTTCTCGTTGTGGATTAAATTGATTAAATTCATATCTATAGTTATTATCGATTCCATCTTGTACTACTCTGGTTGTCTTTCTGTGAATTTCAACAAATTCTGCCAAAGAATCATAAACATTTTCACGAAGTTCCCTACTAAGACGCATAGGTAAAAAGCATATGCGTTCTAAAACAATCGACCACGTCCGTAAATGTAACTCTAATATAGCCATACTCTCCCTTGAATAATGGTCAAATGGAGTGGGATCTGCCAATCGAACCAACGAATCCCGTAAAACTTGAGATGAAAATTCATTTAACGGATTTTCAAAAAGCAACTTGAGAGCATAAAGGTGTTTTGGTTTACTTAAATTCTTTATTAGTTTATGCGCCTGTTCATCTGGTGTTATGAATCCTTGTTTTTCTAATTTGAGAAGGATGTGATTATTGTATATGTGATCATATAATGAAGTTTTTAAATTACCGGAAGTTGTATTTGTATTTTTTGAACTTTCGCACTTATATATTAAGAATTCATACAATTAATCAATAATTTAATTTATAATCTTGATAAAATTTTTGAATAATTAAGATATTAAATTTTATTCACCTGGCTTGAAATTCGTTCCATATTTTTTTCCTTTTTTCTTTTTTTTTTTTCTTCCAAGAAGAGCACAACTTCTATAAATATAAAAAATAAATGAAAAATAAATATTTATTTATCATGTGCTACACACTTTTATTCTAAATTGAGTCACACTTGCCGATTGATAATTTTGGTCTTGAAGGCATTACAAATACTTTCGGGCGAATTAATTTTTAAGTCCGTATGTGTCGATCATTAAAAAAAACGGAGGAATTTTGAAAGCTTCGGGAGAAATCATTCTTATAATTTTATAAGTACTCACATGACAACTTTGCAATGTTAATTCATAGTATCATAGATTTCAATCTTTATTGAATTCAATTTTTTTAACGAAATTTCAAAACTTGATAAATTTGTCAAATAAATAAAAATGCAATCGACATTGGAGTGCTCGGTCAATTATGTAAATCAGAACTTACATATTTTATCATTAACCGCCGCGCATATGCACGCCACAACGGAAAATGTATACCGATAGTACTGTGCCATTATTACGATTTCAAGTGCTTATGTAATGGATAAGCTTAAAAGTTTTAAAAAAAATTGTGCAGAATTTTTAAAGGGCTGTAGAGCGATATTCAAGAAAAGCTTTCAAAGAAAGGAATAATACTATAATAAAGCCTAATTAAGTATAGTTTCTACGAAAAGTAAACATAAAGTTTTTTGAAGTATTATTATTATTTTAATCCAATTAATCCAAAAGTGTTTCAGGGAAATTCGCGGACCCTCTATAAGAAACTTATTAATGAAATATTACAAGCAGGTGTTTGATAATTTTTAAGGATGTTTTTATTAGCTTTTGAATTTGATCAAATGAATAATAAATTTTAAGTAAAATCATTTTTACCATATAGTCACGTGATTAAACAACTTAACTTTCGCCTAATAATAAAAAGTTGAAAAATAACATCACGAAATTAATACTCAAAACAATTTTAAATGTTTAGATATATTTACTGGAACTCGATGCATTAATCTTAAATAAAATAATTAAACCAGGCCATTTTTATTTATTAAATGTACATGACCCTTGAAAAATTATTCGCTCAACCAAATATATTTTTTATTAATATCTTTTATTGATTTCTTGGTTTTATTTATCTTAAAACCCTATCTCTCAAGGAAAAATATACGTGATATTTATATTAATTGGAATTGGACGATAATAAGTCCAATGAATTGAAACGGAACGGGAGAGCTTGGAGTTCACTTACTGCGCCAATCATTTTTCGAATGGTCGCAATAATTAAATAACAATGGCATAATGTTTTTATGTTGAATTTTGACTATTACTTTACAAATTAGACTTCTAGACCAATTTCCTCAAACCACGTCCCAAATTTTCTCTTTACAAATTTGCAATTTCCCATTTACAATCTTCTTACCACCCTCCTATAGTATAGTTTATAGTCGTGATTTGATGTTATACACGTATCAAAAGGATTTTGGTAGAAATTTACAATCATTAATATAATTTGATCATAATACTTGACTAGGGATGGTAACGGTCGGTCATGGTCGGTCAACAGTCGGTCAACGGTCGGTCAGAGGCCTTTGACCGACGTACCGGTTATATTGACTAGTGCTCCGTAAGGGTCGGGTCGGGTCGGGTCGGGTTTGAAGCAAACTCGAACTCGAACCCGTTAATATTTACAAGACCCGAACTCGACTCGAC
>CAMKVN010000827.1:0-23453 GCA_946474995.1 Funneliformis geosporum
TTTTTCTACAAGTTGTTCTTTTAGGAATTCTTGAAACAATCTATCAACATGAACCATTCACAAAACTTTGAAATAATCTGTTAGCGAACCTGAATTATTATTTAATTCCGATAAATTTTTTAATTTAAATGCACCTGTAATATTATATGGGATAGCTTAATCAATGGAGCCTAGCTCAAAATCCTACTATTCCACACGATTTTGCAAAATGGAGCAAGGAAGAATTTAATATCGTAGAGGGCTATTAATAGATATATTCTAATAAGATTTTATAATATTACGCCAGAAGATTTTCATGACAAGGTGTATATCCTCTTAAAAAATTGCTACCAAAAGATTTGGTCAAGAATATTTTCGCATTTCATATGAATTCAAATCGTGTATCAAAAGTTGACTAAGTTTTAGTTAAACATCAACATTTTGTCCTATTTGACAATTGGTTTGAGTGATAATTCAAGAAATCATCATGATTTCAAATTTTTCTATCGTGCTAGTAGATACAGAACGGATGTAATAATATTTTATAATAAATGTGATGATAAAGCAGCTATCTTTGTCGCAAAAATTAATGGTTATAATCCGTAAGATTGGAATGTTCCTGGCCAAGCTATTAAAACTACATCAGATAGTTTTTTATTTTTCTTTGATGATTATAGAAATGTTAAAACAGGTAAACTAGGTAGAGTGTTAAATGGTAAAGAGCAAAGTGCTTTAGTTTGTAACAATAATTATGGACCAATTTGACCATTATAAGTATGATGTATCTTGTAATGGAATTCTAATATCCTAACCTTAATATTCCTGATACATTTAAGATTGATGATTATGAAGTATTTCAGGTAAATTGAATGGTTCGTTGTACTGAATGCCATGAATCAATGGAATTTATTTCGAATCGTTTCACTATGGCATTTCTGTATATTTGACTATCACAAAACGTCAATAATCAATTTTTAAAAAATTACGCTTTGCATATATTCACGTGACTGTTACGAAATAATTTACAAAGAAAGTTTCATTCAAAAAAAAAAATTTTTTTTTATTGAAAAGCAAGCATATATTAGACAAATTATTTTATGCAATGATGCTTAATTTTAATCGACAACTATACCGCCGTTGAATCCAAAAAATTACTCAGATCTGTTAGAAATACTAAATATTATTAATATTAATCTTTGAAGATATTAAAAAATTGGGTCTATAAGTACATTATTTAAACATGCATGTCTATTTTTTTTTAATTAATTTTATCGACAAAGATATATATTATTTTATTTATGTCACTAAAATTTACTTAAAAATATTATTTCATAATGTTATTAATTCCACCTCTTAACAATAAAGTAGATAACAAAATCATGAGATGAATTAAAATCTCTTAAAATAGAATGAAATGATAATTATGATCAATATGAGCACTGCTTCTCGCCTACAAAAAAAAAAAAAAATTAATGAATGTATTTATTTTATATATTGACAGTTCTTACGAAAATTTAACATACATTACTTCAAGTCGTTTTTTTTATTACTTGGAATACTTCATAATCGGTAATTTCGAATTCACCATCTTCTCTGATTCGTTTTTTGTAACTATTCTTGTAACAATTTCCTTCTTTATGTTCGATATATAATGATAAATCACCTTCATTGTTCCCGAATTCTAGGCCATGATTGTATATTGCATATTTCTCATCAACAACTTTACTACAGATGTATTTTTTTTTATTAAAAGAAAAAATAAAACTCGATTTAGTTTTAGAGTATTCTGATGCATAATCATTTGAAGTCCAAGAATATGGATTAAATCCTCCAAGGATCTCTTTCGTATTTTTAACGTTGGCAATAGTAATTGTAGGTCCTCTTTCATCACAGTATTTATGAAATGTATCTATATCAAACCCATCCCTGCTTCCGCGAACAAGTAGATTAAAATCATAAGAAACGTTACGATGATCTTGATTTACTAATTTGATTGAATTGCCAAGTAAGCAAGATTGTTCAGAATTAATGATCTTAGAATCAAAATTAGATGTTGAATGAATATAATTATTGAAAGAATAATATTCAAGAATTTGAACATAGAATACATCATCAAAAACATTCTTGAATGGTTTAATTTTCTTAAAGAAATCCAGGGGACTAATTGTTTTAAAATCTATATGTGGTATAAATGGTTGAATAATTGTTTTAAATGTTGAGATATCATTGTGAGTCCATTTTGATATATCCGATGGTAATCCCTCATCAGGTTGTGCAATACTCCATTCTATTAATTTATCCCAAATTACAATAGACTTCACAGAATAGTTATTTTTCTTGAGAATATCAAGGAGCATTTCTTGTTTGATTGTTGTGAAGTCATCGGCTTTGAAGACTAACAAGGGATCATTTCGAATAGCAATCTTACAGAATCGATCTAATTTGATAAATTGAGTAAATTGAGCTGCAACATTTTGAATAAGAACGAAATTCTTTTTTAATGATTCTTTGTTGTCAAGAAGATAATTTTCAATAGAATCACACAGAATGTTTAGGCACAGTTCATCAGCCGCAATTAAAATGGCAACATTTGTTTTAACTGCATTTTTGGAAAAATCAATATCACTGCTATAGATGTATCTAATAAATTTGAAATAATAAATTCATAAATTAAATAAATTATTCGAGATATCCTGGAATAAATTAATTATTCTTACTTTAAAATAACATCGAATACTTCAACAGAGATGTTCGGTTTTTGTAATTTAATAACGTTATCTTTCGTTCTTTGCCAATTATTTGATAAAGCGGTGCGAAAATAAGGTGAACGTATTTTTAAAATTAAAGAATGTACTTTAAAAATTTTTGTATTGGGCTTTTCTCCAACTATAATTTCTGTATCCGAAAATTCACTAGAATAGAGTACATCATTGTATTCATCACACAATGATTCTAACATATTGTTGGAGGACATTTATGAAATTTCAAGTGTTGGGTAGAAAATGTAAGGATGAAGGATAATTTACAACGGTAACAATTACACTATTTAAAGGATCGTCAAACAATTATATCATCATGCAGATCATCGGTCAAAAATGTTATCATGGTGATGAAAATTTATTGTGGCTGACAAATGTATAATTTTATTTTATAATAGAAATAATGGAATATTGTTCTGCTCTGACAAATAAGATACTACTGATGTTAGTTATACAAAACAACAGTCACTTTTCGTAGACTCAAAAGATGTCACGATTTTATTGCAAAATTCGAGCTTTATAATTCTGGCTGAAATTAATATAATTTCAGCCAAACCACAGAAATAAAAATTCGTGATAAAATCGTGACTAAGTCCATCGCCTTTATTAACTACTTAGTATCTTTTATTACTTAATTTTCACTTAACACGTCGGTCTTTTGCATGAATCACCAAGCTCGTTCATTATTTTAATACGGTGATTTTTACAATAAATTTGTAATATGTTTTGTAATAAAGTGAATTTATTATTAAAGTGTTGTATAAATAAATGATTTCTATTGAACTTTTTTTGAAAACGCTGTTCATGCGTAGCATTGCGAAATAAATGAGACTTTCAATATACGAGAAATTTTTTTCAAACCCTACATATATCTCTCTAGTTCATGGAATTATTTTTAATTTTATTCACGTCCATTTTTAATAAATTATTAGATAATGTTTATTTATTGTATTTTTCTATTTTTCTGAGTAAGAAACACGTCGTCATTATTATTTGTGAAACATACTTATAAAAATGAGACAACAAATTTTGGAATTTGAATTGAACCGTTTCCCCCAAAATTGGCTTTTTTACTCGTCTATAAATAATGACACAGATATAAACAAGAATTCTTGCAAAATGGTCTTCTGTAAGGGTAGCTTTTATTTTCGAAAAATTTGAAGATATTGTAAGTGTCTTAATTTTTAGGGCATTGTCCCAAAAAGTACAAGAATAGATTATTAATTCTACCACCTCAAAATGAACAGTAGGATCAACTTGCACATACTCTTCCACACCAAAATTATTCGTGTGGTGCTCCAAAAGATCATCTTATGAAATGCCCTTATGATATTGCCGTTGATTGCAAAACAAACTCACTGTCAACAATGTATATATCCGGCCTGCAATGGAGAAATGGCGCAAATCGTCAAAATACAGACGGCGATCAAAAAACTATACGGAAAATTTTAAATTTATAAATTTATATAAATAAAATAAAGCAAATATAATATAAAGGGTAAAAAAAAATCATTTTATCTTTATTTAATCATCATAAAAAAATCCCAATACTAATATTAAAATCTATTGCTAATTGCTGCTTTGATCTCCACGGCATAATATCAATCAATTTTTTGTAATATTCCGGAGGAATAACCTTCTAAGATCCTATGGAGGGGTACAAAATCGAACCACATTTTCATCTCTGCCCAAAGTTTTTCGTTTGGAATTAAGTCAAGACTTTGGGCGACCTTATTGTTCACAATCGTAACCATAAATATTGGGGTGAGCGCTTTTATAATTTTCATAAATCTTAATTAAATATGATCATAATATGATCATTTTTAATTAGACAAACCATAATATTATTATTATTATGGTTTGTCTAATTTTAGTAAAAAATTTTGTCCGCATAATTTTGATCGACGACTGTATGTCAGAGTATGTATAATTGTTTTTATCGTAAACTATTATAAGATACTATTTCTTAACTGATAAATTTATTTTACAGCTTAGTGCGCTACAATATTCTAGATACATCCAGTTCATCTGCGACGAAAGCACGAAAACTCTTCAAGGACATTTGGAAAATATCATCGGCGAGAGAAAGAGAGCGAGAGAAAGAGCTATAAAAGGATTTTTGACGTCAAGTCTTGATGCATCACAATTAGCTTTAGCTTCATCTGGTCAATATACAAAACAATATGGGAAGTCAGAAGAAATAGAGCAATATTAATAAAAATTGCTAAGAATGTTGTGAGTAGGCATTACCTTAAAGGAATAGACTTGAGTTTTGTCAAGTCTTTAGAAGTTTTGATCCAGAAAGTATATTTCATTATTTCATTAGAATAATGCAAAGAAATTGCGCGAAGCTATCAGAAGAAAGCATGCAAATTTGCGAATAAATAATAATAAAATATGGAAGGGAGGGAATTGATGAAAATATTGTAAATATCCTAAGTAATTAATTATTTTTTATTTTATTAAATAAAAGATTCCTTTAAACCGAACTATAATAAATAAATTGTGTGGGACAAAGTCCTCTATTATTCGAATTCTTTTTTGTGAATAATCAATGGCATTAAAGTATCTCCTTCGCCCAAATTCCATACTCAAGAATACTTTGAATAACCATAATATTTGATACCGTCATAATGAATTTTTTATTTATGGAATTCCAACTATACTTTTCTCCAAAATGGTTCAGAACTTTTTAGATTGTAGAGACAAAAACTACAAGCAATAAGTGGAAATTCAAACCTTATGGCGAGTTTAATCGAGTTGTAGAACAAGTTACATTAAAACAGCAATTTTATGTCTGCAAAGATATTTGTTTCTAAATTTATTGGTATAAATTTGGTTACGATTCGCTTTATAAGTGTTTAGGTCATTTGTCCATTTGAAATGACCTTCAAATGACTCCCGAATGACTCGATCATTTGGGTCATTTAAAATAGGTCATTTCGCAAATGACAAATGGCTAAATGACCCCCTTTTAGATAGTCATATAATTTGAAGTCATTTGAAAGTCATTTGCGCGAACGAATGAAAAACTGTAATACTTGATTATCTTGCATTAAAAAATTTAAATTTCTTTTCGTTGCTATGGAAGTTATAGCGCTAAATAGACTTTGTTATGCAAAAATAAATGCAATCTAATTTTTTTGTATCACCGAAAGATGCATCGCATAATTTTTGTGAATTTTTTACATTAATTGAACTTTCAAAGAAAGTTCGTAAAACATGCATGCAGTATGCAATATTTGTATAAAACAAACACACTTTAGCAGTTACTTTGTTTCAAATATGGATATTTGTTAACTAAATAAAATTATTTGCCCAATAATTCATTTATTTTCTATTAAAGATTTTTTTCTAAATACTGTAATTCTAAACTATAATTACATCTTAAATAATTTATTTAGTTTATTTAAATGTTCATATTTACTTATTTTTTTTCTATAAATCACTCGATGATAAATTGAACTGCGAAAAGGACTTCCTAATCAGCACTAACGTTAATTTAATTCAAAAACTTATTTACAAAAACATATATATATATATTTTTTTACAAACTAATACCGAATTTTAGTTCTCACCAAGATGTTTTATCCAAGATGTTTTTGTATAGGTTCTTATGAGCAACTTTCTTATCTCGCCCATTATAATAAATGCAGCAAATTCGAGAGGAATGAAATAAATCTTACAGGAATCGGTCTGATTGGATTAATTAATAATAATAACAAATAAAAAAAGAATAAAAATGAATGAATTTTTTAATTTTTAATTATTTGTTAGAGTAGCATGCAAAGTAGAAAATAAAATAAAAATTTTATCTTACTTAGTATTAAAATAATCAACATAGATATTATGGAGATAAACATCAGCTCTAATGGATTTATCGATAATAGGTTTAAAAATTATTCCAATGTTGCAAAAGTAAATACTTTGACCTAATTAAAACAAATGTAAAATATTCCTAACTTTTAAATAATATCGAATTGGAAAGTACATACATTGTTCTTAAGTTCGTCCATCATATTTCCCACTTAACCCATCTCCTCAGTTGTTGAATGCTATAATGATCAAAGAATTAAGCAAATGAGAAAAACCAATATTCAGAATATTATGTTTATGATCTTAATTTACATCCTTAAAAGATATAAATTATAAATAAGTAAAGAACATCCAATGCGCAAATAGCATTTCCGCCATACCAACAAACCTGCAAAAAAGATTTGGCATCTACTAGATGGTCTATGGTTTCTTTGCATGGCTTTATTGACATAAGAACTGATTCAGATTTTCATGCATAAGGAATAGGAATTTTCAGTTCTTTTTAATTTTTTTTTAAAAAAATAGGTAAATGTAAATAATTGTGTTTTTATTTAAAGAAACCTGATTACATGCATGCAGCAAATGACGATCATGAGAAAAGGTGATAGTAGAAGTGGAACTCCAAGCAAGATATTGGCTAATACAAGCCACATTTCAGACCAAGAACCAGTCGGAAAGATACAATATAACTATCAAATACAAGTCGACCATTTTCCATATCCACGACGACTTATGGAAAATTGTTGTCCAGTTAATCCATATTTCCTGCTGCTATGGCCAAATAAGATCCAAATCCTATAGCAATTCCAATATTCGCTTTTTTAATGCTGGTGTGTCATTTACTCCATCACCGGTCACTCCCACGGTATTGTCTCACCTTTGAAGCTCAATTACCAAAAATTAATCTTTGTTATAACGAGTTTGTAAATTAACTTTTTGAAAAAGAAAAAACTATAATTTTAATTTTGTGCTGGAGTAGTTCTAAAAAAACTATTCGAAAATTTGCAATGGTGTCCCAGTATATATTTGTCAGACTCGCATTGGAAAGGTGTTTTCCAGTTAAAACATGTGAATTGACATTTAGTTGATAGTTATCTTCTTAAGTCTAGATTATCACCCTATTAATAATATAATTAATGTTATTCACTTTATCACTGGTAAGAATGCCACACTGCTTAACTACTGTTCCGCAATCAATACATAATCACCTGTAACCATGAAAATCTTCACTCCTGTCCTATGACATTTTTGAGTACTTCAGGTATTTCTGCACGAGTTGGATCTAAAATTTGTTTGTTGAGCAGATTAAGAATTTTGCAAGATATATATTATTGATGTAAGATAAAAAATTTCTTGTTGTAATTCCAACCAAACCAATAAATAATACATAAATTTTTTATTAAAAGATAAGGTTTAATCAGTTATTTCGACATCATTCTCAGGGAACATTTGTGATGGAATAATTTTTTCGATAACTAAAGTATCCTTCCTTGACCATATATCCTGATTTGCCTTAAATAGATTTATACTTTTCTGATCAGATGGTCTTTTACTACTTTCTGGATGAAGATAGAAAGAACATTTTCAACAAACCTTTGGGAACACCTACCTTTGCAAAAATATACAAGTTCTGCTGATTCTAGGACTTATTAACATTTCTGTTGCTACAGTGAACATGGAATTCGAAAACTCGAGGTAATCAGCCGCAGCTGATTCATAAATTGAAATTAAAAAATTTTTAACGTTAATATTTTGAGGAAAAAGTTTGAAGGAAATGATTTTCAATTAAGCAATATACCTCTCAAATCTTCAGCGAAATGGAGTAGATTAAAATCGTTCTTTCATATACTGAAAGCGTCATTTAGGCAGCATTAAATATTGCAGTATTGCATAAAGAAGAAGCTAATTATAAAACTCTAACTGCCTTTTTTCTGTATGATCAGTCCTCAATATACTTTTGCATTACTGGGGTTTCATCTCTTTGATGACGAAACTCACGTTTTTAACAAAAATTTTTCTTTGTTATTGTAACAGTTTTATACAAGCATCTATATATAAATAAATTTTGGTTATTAAAGTATTTTAAAGACAAATTAATTACTACTTACAGAATAAATATTATTGACACACCCAAGGGTCTCTATGACAAGAATTGATTTACATTAAAAATTTTGGAAATACGAAAGCTTGGCGATCAATAAAGTGACAGCTATAGTCATCTCTTAAACAAACGCCTAAAAGTGTTAAAATGAATAGAAGATAAATGATTACATGATAATACATAGATTTAACAATACTAATAGGTCATCAGTATAATTCTAATAGCAATGGACATACAGTTATTCTTTTCTGAAGAATCATAGGTTCCGAATCTGTAGCAGTTGATAACTTTGCAATCTTGCCAAACATGATCGTATCACCTAAAATTAATATCATTAAAAAATGTCAGAGCTTATCTAATCACAGGAAAAAAATATAAACTACTGATACATTATTACCAAGCAAAGCTATATTGTATTTCAAGATAGTTCTCATCCGTGGCTTCTGCATTCTTCCCAGTCTATATTGATCGATCAAATTTCATATCATTTGTCACTTCCACTAGATACTAATACGACAAGATCTGAAGATATTCAGAATAAATAAATGTTTATTACTGAAACAGAAGAAAGGAGCTTACTTTTAGATTGTGAAAATTAACATTACCATTTGCAAGTATTCTTTGGACTTTGGCCATCACGAATAACAAGGGTTTCAAAAGACAACATACTTCATCACCATTGATGTTGACCAATTCTGATACAGCAAAAACAGCCTGAATCACTACTATGATTATCTTTACATAATAAAGCCATTATTTAGAAATCCAAACATTTTTTTTGAAATACAAAAAAATTATAAATTCTTACTAGAACGATTCCCAATTCAAGCTTCGCCTAATGGACAATATCATGATAACCAAAGCAGACTACAGAATCCACCAAGAAAATAGCCAAAGGTTTTATATAAATATTTTGTTTTTAGGCGGGGAGATTGCATATTTATTATTATGGTACTGGGAATATAAACCGAAGTTTTTAACCATTCCCAGATTTAATTGGCTAGAAGCGTGTGATAATTATGTTGTGCGATATCACCTATTATGAAAAGAGAAAAGTAAGTCATATGGAAGAATGTAAATATTAGAATACGAAATAGAGGATACCATCTGCAGAAATTATTTTCCGGAATTTAAAATCTAAAGAAAAATACGAAAAATAGTGTTTTAGATTGATAGACAATCTTTCTAGGGTTAATCGAAGTATAGAGAAAGAAGTAGCGACATTACTGTTGTAGTCTTCAACAATTGCGTTTGAATACGAAGGAAATTGACATTCCACCCCAATTGAAACCCAATCCGATTTTTCATGCATTGCACGATATCCGATTAACCTGAATCAAAAGAACAGAACCAATAAATAAAAGAATTAAAGGTAGAATTTTTTTTTTGAAAGAGCTAAAATTTGATTTTTGTATTTGACCAAGTGCCAAGCGTATCAAAATTAATAATATGCACGACATGCAAGATGATAATAAGGAAATCTTTTATTAATTTCATTAATTAGTATGGTGGAAAAATACCCTTTGTTTAAGTCATCGGAATTAGCAAATTCAAGTCCGATAAATTAAAGCGATGCTTTAACATTACGAAAAGATAGCATAAGACTTTTGCGCAAAATCTTTCGGTTAATCATAGTACTTTTACCACATCCTGATGGTCCAACTAATGCTGCGAATTGTCGCGCTTTGATTTCTAAGCTGACCACAAAGAACGAGTGAATCGGGACGTGTAGGATAATTACAATGAACTTGAAAATTTTAATGTGTCCTTTAGCAACTACAATTTTCTTGCCATTATTAGACCATGTATCTATTCTTGGCTCGTGTTATATCAGGTGCATACGCAAAGATACGTCCGGATGATATGGCTCCAAAGAATACTACAATTAAAGTTGATCGTCAAACTTACGATTTGACTTAATTAAATATGAACCCGTACTGGGCATCGGCAAAGATCATATCACTCATTTAACATCTATAATAAATATACTGTACATGTAAATATATATTATTTTTTTTAATAATTAATTTGATTTGAAAAAAATGAATTAATTTATCTTGCAAGAAAATTTGTATACCATACCAAAAATACCATTGCTTCGGACAGATAATTAGTACGGGATGTGAGAGCAAATAGTCGTACTTCCAAAAATCGCATTTATATATCCTTCCTCCAGAGGCTCATCCAACAATTGACTATATAATTTCAATACGTCATTCTCTCGCGTAAGTGATGCAACGGTACGAGTCTTTCACATGCAACTCGAGCCGATCTTTCGTGAGCCTTTAGGGTCGTTGCTTCGAATTCTAACATCGTTTTAATTCGATATTAACCAACACATCATTAGAAATGGTGTCGAAATCATTGATAAAATCGCCAGTTTGCTAAAATTGAAATTTAGATTAACACGTATTATACTATATAATATCTTAATCTACTTTCTAGCCAGGTTTAATAGAAATAATTTAATCTCGCCAAACAGGATAAGTTAAAATTCTGCATAATTACAAGCAATAATTTTACAAAAATAACATACCCATTAAACACATTTAGAAAATGCTTTCGCTCAACCTGTATGATCTTCTTTGGAAATCAATTCAGCAAAATTTGACACAACTACGTCACAAAGCAAACTAGTATTTTTCACAAGGAAGTGGTGCAACAGCATAATCAGAATTTTTTTTGAGATGCACTTGGCTTGCTGTTAGGACGGATTTTCCAGCAGAAGCCTCTTAGAAGGTAAAATAAGTTGTACTATCTATAATAATATCAAAGATAGATCAAATTAACTACGCTGAAAATATGACGCATAGATTCTTTTATTGCCACAGAATATTCTAGGAATTCCCTGTGGTGCATGTGCTTTGGCTGGAATTGGAATCATTCAAGTATATATTAGTAAATATTTGATAATAAAAGAAAAACGATATTAAAAAAAATACATCAAATTTCAATATACTGTACAATGTAAAAAGGATCAAAATCCAACATAAAGCAATCAAACAATAAAGGCTTTTTTTCGCTGCAGATAATTTTCCCTTACCTTTGGTTTTTCATAAATTTCTTGTCTTCTCCCTTCTTTATATCGGTAGCCTTTACAAGAAGGGTATCATCGCTTCTTACCAATGTCTTTCATCATTGCTCTGATACTTCAAAATCCGAATTACATACAACCCTCACCATTATCTCAGTTAAAAGATTTTCAGTTCAATTTTAATTATTTTTTTTTATACAATTGACAAGAAATTCACGGGCTCTAGTTTACCTATGGGTTCTTTTTTCCGGTCCTCAAATACATTAGAAATTGTAACCTGTCAAAAGCAATTATTAATTATTTAATAAATATTAAATAATATACACAAAAATACGGAATCCAGTGCCGAAGCCAAATGTTTGTAAATCGTCGTCTATAAAGATAAGAACTTTGTTTTTTGTTCATCCGTAGACTGTAAATTTAACTGCCAACGGTAGCAAATCATGTATTTCTATTAAAATAAAAATGAGAATCCGTCTGAAAATATAGCATAAACAAAATTATAAATATATTCTGGCGTGTATTTCTAAAATTTTACAATAATTAAATATAAGAAAATTTTTATGTTAGATTATATTTTAATTAAGCATTCCTTGACTATAAAATCACATTTTTCATACAATTAAGTTTAATTATTTGAAATTTATGTAAATTCGATAACACAGTTGAGTTGGTATAGTGGTAACGGCGCTTGGCATAACGCTTATATATGCGAATATATTGGTGATATACCTTGGGTTCGATACTCACTGTATCAATATCAAATTGTTTTTTTTTTTTTAATTATCCCAACATTTTCCCATATCGTTAGCATATCAAGTAAAGCTTAGAAAAGAAATGGTAAAAATAGAATTACAAAATAAACAGTTAAAAATAATATTGTAATACAAAATAGAATAAAGTGTATGCAATAAATTAAAAAGAAATTAATAAAAAAATTTTAAAATAAAGCTAATAAATAAATAAAAATGATATTTTTATTATTGTTTTTATTTCATATAAATGTTTTTTTATTATTTTACATCTTTAAGTATAATTTAAATTTTATAAAGTAAAGAAATATTATACAAAACTAAACATATACGAAAAGGTAAACGTGTACAAAAAAGTAAATAGTTATATATTAACTATTACAAAATTATTAGAATTTGAAAATATACATATTATAATAATTTTCAATAGTATATACTAACTTGTATACAATTTTACCCAATACCTGCCATACTAATTAGCTGAACTGTATCATACCGGCTTAATCAATTTAATTAATCAAAAATCAAATCATATCTAATAAAATTGATTAATCAAATTTAAAATTAAATCTTAATGAGTCAAATTTTTTTATATTTTAGCAATGCAAAAAATAATCATATTACTTCTGTAATAGCGCATTTGTAAAAAAATTATCAGAATTAAATTGGAACAATTGGGAATGTCATTATGACCCTATTGAGACCATCGACAATGATTGCTATGCTGGCATCATGAACATCCCAACTTATGATGAATAGTTAACAACCTTAAAACATTTACCAGACAATAAAGCCTCTGGCCCTTCAAAAATAACAAATAAAATGCTCAAGAAACTTGGTCCTAAAATGAATCAGTTTTTATATACTATCATTTGTAGCCTTAGTTTCCCCTTTTTCATGATAAATTGATCGAAAATGCTCTCCTGAAGTATACTCCTGAGCGTCATCCTCTTGGTCTTTGACTTGCAAGGTGGTAGCTAACCCTTCTCTAAAAGCTTGGGTTGCTGAAAAAGATCAACAATAATCAACATAAATATTACAAATTAATAATGTTGTTTATAAATATTATTTCATAAACTTTACGTCATTTATAAACTTTATTTTTTTTTTCTTATAATTACAAAAATATGATTATATTTATGCGAAATAAGTATAAACAAGTAGCTAATAAAGTAGAAAAATAGAGATTAATACAAGAAAAAACAGATGATACTGATTTTGATAAAACTAATTTATTTGAATCAAAATAAAAAGCTAGTGATCAAATCATATCAAATAATAATATAGTAAATGCAATTAATAATACTGATAATAATAATACAAGCACTAGCATTATTGAAAATAAAACCATTTTAAAATCAAATAAAATTACAAGACCTAAACTAGTTGGATATGAAAATTTTTTAAAGAAACTGGAATGGTGATAAAAATATTTGTTAAATTAAAGATTGTGAAAAAATGCTTAAATAGTATAATTTTTCAAGTCCAATAAAAATACACTTATCAGATATATACTATATTACCAAAGGTATTGTAGCAAATTATCTGAAGCATTACAAAAAAGTGATCATAATCTTATTAGTAGTATAATTGAAGAAGAAAAATCTAAATCACTTTCTTATCCTAAATAAGAATCTTTAACTAAAAATGTAATTGGATTTATTATTGGTATAGTGCAACCTTTGTGTATTATAGAGAATAAAGATATTATTAAAATGATCAATAAATTTGATTTATATTATAAGATTACTTATTCTTATTTCAAAACTCTTAAAGATCAATTTCATTAGCATATGAATTAGGAATAAATAGAATAAATAACATTAATAATACACTTTACAATTAGAAAGTGTTTCTTTAATATGAATATTTAGAGTTTATTAACATATTTGTATTTCAAATTAAATTTGCTAAAAATAAATAAATCTAAGACAGAACTTAAGAAATCACAGGTAAAATACACAGTATTGTCAAAGATTATTCTCAATTTAAATACACATAACTTCTAGATATTTCAAAGTTTATGTTCAATAACTACATATTAAGTTAATATAATGAATTAATACAAATTTACGCAAAATTAATAAACAATATAAATTTACAAATAGGTTAAGGTTGTGAAGGGTAAATTTTTACTTGATTAATTATACTCTTTATTAATATAATTAGGGAATAGGATCCGTTCAAAGTTTGAAGCATGGTATATAAATTATAATATCTTATTTTATATGATTAATTATTTTGTAACACAAAGACATAACATGTGATAACGTAAACAAAATGTCATTAATCTATCAGGCTTGCTGAATTTGGACAGACAGAATGATCTTGCATTTAAATAACCTAGAAGTAAAATGTCCTTCGCTATGCTTTAGACAATAATAAAAGTAAGTTCTTTACCTAAAGGTATCGAAACTTAATAAAAATACAGAGATATTTATATATGTTTAATAACTAATAAAATAAACTAAACTAAATATATCAAAGAAAATAAATTGACATATTACTAAGAAATAAAGTTGACAAAATTGATCAGCGAGAAAATCATTGCAATAAAGTTATCCATTACACTGGAAATTAAGTTAACACATTGATCTACATTAATTATTAAGGAAAACTAAATTTACATTAGCATTTACAATATGATCTGCAAGGAAATAAAATTGATATCAGGATCATTAATCAAATCTTAACAACGTTATAATATTACAGCATAATGGGTAACATTTAAATTTGAACTATTTAAATTACTTCTTAATATAGAAGAACTAACTGCTATATTCACATAGTACAACTGAGATTTAGGAAAATTTAGTTAATCTGTTTGATGAATGGGAAATTAGTTCAAAAACTATAGCTATAATAGTTTAAATGTAACAAAAATATGTGGTAATATGAATATTAATGAAAGTATTCCTTATGCTATATATCATAAAAAAATTTATAATATGTAATTTGTTAATAAATGACTAAGTCCATCTAACAATGTTGTAGAATATTTTGATAAAATGTAAATAAAGGATTTGGAGTTGATATATTTTGGCAAAGAAATTGTTGATGCAATTTAACATAATATAATTAAATTAATACTTTAAAATTTAATAAATACTAAAATATATCTGTTTCAATATTATTAGCTTTTTAAGTCAACATCATAAAATCACACAATTGTGATAAATAGTCATAATTATAAAACAAGCCATATTAATACACAAAATTATACACAAGAGTTTATAAATAAGATTCGTATGATATCCATACGCTAAAAAAATTTTAACCGAAATTTTCAATTTGGCCCATTTTCAGTAATTGTTTATGCATACAATTAACCCACTAAAATAATTATAATAATTGAAAGTTATGAACTGGGCAAAAAGGTATTTTATAACAGAGACAATATATTAAAATTATGAATTCTTTAAATTTTTATAATACTGTATTACAGAATTTTAAAGATTTAGATTTCACCAAGAAAACAAATTATATTTTTTTTATGACCTTAGGATTATGCTAATATTTCCTTAAATAAACAAAGTCCACCACAATCTTCGATCTTGTTTTACTAGCCCTAAAACGATTTTTTTAACTCATCGCATTTTTCGCTGGAGTTTTGTCGCATATTATACACTTGAACTTAAAACATTGCGATTATAGAACTTCAAATGATTCATATAATCATTATGTGAACAAATGATAATTTACAATTTCTAGTTATTAAAAGATATAGTTATTGGTTTTCACGAGACTTTTATTGATAAAAATTCACGAATATATATATCTCATAATGAATCATTTAAAGATATTTGTAAGACTCATAAATTATATAATAAGAGTGTTAATCATTCCAAGAAACCATTAGCTTTTAACCAATCCTCAACATCTCTTGAATCACGCTTCAGCCAAGCTGCATTAACACGAATTTTTTCTATGCTTTGTTGCAAAGGCCTTTCAAATCCTTTACAATCCCTGTTAGAAAAGAATTTTTCGATATCCTCAATGTCATGTTCAGATGAGAATAATTCTATACTTTGTTTAATAATGTTTCCAAAAAGCGCACGAAAGTTGATATATTGATCATGTATCTAAAAAGAATGATCTATGTTTTAGTATGAATTAAAAACAAACAATTTAATTCAAAATAGAATTAAAATCATACCACATCCCAATTTTCTTTAACAAAGTTCCATAATAGTCTTCGTGATTTATGATTAGATTGCAAACTACAAATAAATTAAATTAAGACATGAGAAAATGTCATAACACGTAACATCTGTAATAAAAATTTTTCATACCTGGCAAATGCGTGAATAACATCTTGATTTTTAACTTCTTCACTGATTGCGAATTGTAATGCACGTTGAATCAAATCATCACGTTGAGCAAAACCGAGACCGGACAAAGCTTCTAATTTTTGATCTGCTGTTTTGGATTCACGATAAACTTTCAATATAGCTTCAAATTCTTCTTCCCCTCCACCATGGGATAAAACAATTTTAAATACAACACCACGAATATTAGGATGCAAAGCAGATTCATCATTTTGTTTAGTGAAAAGATTAAATCTACGATAAGCTTCCTTAACAGTACTAATAGACGTAAATTAAATTAATTAAATATAAATAAATATTGTAAAATAAACTACTAAACACATTAACGTACTCTGGATCATTAGCTCCACCGGCAATATTAATAATAAGTGTCCTCAACAATGTGGTCAAATAATCATCACTTTCAGAATATTCCCAACCCAATTTAGGAACTAACCTAGATGCTAATTGACGGTTGAAAGATAGAAGTCCTTGACAAATTGTTGTAGGTTGCTCAAACCAAGCATCAAGTAAATTTTTGAGACGAACACTGATCTCACTCCATACACTTTTAGAAAAGGTAATAAAAAATTTAGTACATTTAAAAAGGATTATATTAGTACATAAATAATTGCTAGCTTACACATATTTATCCTCGAATACAAATTCTTTAATGAAGTACAGAAAGTTGCTAGTTTTTCCATAACCACTAGTAGCTAAAGCACCAGCATCAGCAATTGTTCCAATACGATCGCTAACCTCAAGCAAACCTGACCTAACTGCTTGTCCTAATTTGAATAGCCGATCAGGGGTGTAATTGACACGAAAAACGCCAGTTTTGAGTGCATTAAGCTGATAAAAATCGGATTTTCTAGGTGGCAATTTTAATGTGATTTCCTTTTGGTTGAGAATAGAGGATTTAATTTCACTTTGAGTGTCAGGGCCAAGGTCAACGCCAAGAGGCACCCACCAATTGGTAGTATCCTCATCAGGACCAATTATTCCAGATGAAAGGAAACGACATTGTCGAATTTCCAAGGTTTCAGGTGCTGGTTCTTTAACAGTTAATACTGGATACTATGATCAAATTAGAGTGTCAGTATATATAATTAATATTAATAATTTCAATTATACTTACTCCCGCCATCCTTGTCCATCCAGTCATAAACTGACCAACATCGTTGCCACTCTCTTTGGCCAGCGCTTTCCACAAATCATCAGTACTCGCGTTACTGAATGCATGAAGCTTTAAATATCTTCTAATGCCAGATAAAAAAACTTTCTCCCCAAGATAGGTACTTAGCATGCGAATTACAGAAGCACCCTTGTAATAACTGATAGCATCAAACACCTGAGAAATTTCACTGAATATGTGATTTTCAAGAAATGCCAAACATCATTAATGATAAGCAATTCAAATCAATGAAACTCATAAAGTTAAAAATTACCTGGAATCATTTACAGGAACTTCAATAGGGTGAGAAGTTCTTAAAGAATCAAGTTGAAGAGCGTTCTGAAATCCTTCAGTAACAAATCTAATTAAAGTTTCCACATGAATAAATATTAATTCAACATTAGGAATATAAATTATAATTTCTACATCAAACATACTGAGTCCAAATATCCCATTCTGGAAAGAATTTATCAACTGCAAAATTTCCAACCCATGTGGCGAAACCTTCTTTGAGCCAAAGATGATCCCACCTATAAAACTTTATGATTATTATTGAGAATTTATCTAAAGTCGAAAAAAATGAAATAAATAGTCATGAAAGTTACCATTCCATAGTTACGAGGTTACCAAACCACTATAACAATATAAATCATTATCATTCAACAAATATTTACTACGAAAAGATTTTTAAATACCTGATGTGCAATTTCATGAGACACAGTATATGCAATATGTTTCTTAATTATGACATTAGAAGATATAGGGTCGAAAAGGACTCTGGCAGTACGATAAGTAATCAAACCCCAGTTTTCCATTGCACCTATTATATTCTTGGTAAATTATCAATTTTCAAAAATTCAATTAAGAATGATTATATCTTACCAAATCCAAAATCCGGGATTGCAACCATATCACATTTAGGCAAAGGATATGGAATTCCAAATACTAAAACCATTATTAGTATTATAATACCAGCGATCAATAGCGTAGCAATTATATAAGTTTTTTCAAACCTTCTACAAAATATTCTAAGACTTGTATTGCTACGCCTAGAGCAAATTCACCATGTTGTTCATTGCCCTTTGGGGCATACACTCTGACCAATATAGGTTCACCGTCATCGCGACCCCCAGTTGTATGGGCTTCAATATAACCCAAGTCACCAACAATGAAGGCAACCAACTATTAGATGACTTAATTATTAGTATTCTCGAAATTATATAATTGAAGAAGATATAAAATTAAAATAAACCACACATAGGTACTCATTATCGGCGTTCTGTTAAACTTGACTTCTTTTTTACCATCGCCGAGTTGAGTCTCGCTGACTACGTCCAAGTTACTTAAAGCAGTCATATCAGAGGGTACAATTAAAGTTATATCAAATGTAGCTTTAATTGCGGGTTCATCCCATGAGGGAAATGCTCGGCGAGCTTCTGTAGGTGAAAATTGAGTTGTTACCAGATATCTACATGTTAAAAGAATTATAAGTATTCATAACACTTTGAATAAATAGGATGGTGATGGGAAGTAGAAAGCACACTTAGTATTTCCGCTTTTGTCTTCATAAGAACTTCTATAAAATCCGACCATTTTATCATTCAAAATGCCAGTATATTCAATATGAAGGGAAGCAGTAGTTCCAGAAGAAAACTCATGTGGAAAAGTTAAAGAAACTGTTTCCTTTTGAGAATCATATTCGATATTCGTCGCTTCACAACTAGTCGTTCAATCAAAATAAATTGTTATGTATAAATTTATCGTTATGAAGTTTATAAGATTTACCTTTGACTGGTTTTTAAATCCAAATTTAAAAGCTTGGCAGATTTTACTTCAATATCGTTAACGTGAAGAGTTATAACTTTAGTGTTTTCGTTGATATCAATGCTAATACGATTAAAGAAAAATTTAATCAGAATAATGAATAAATAAATTACACAACTCATAAAATAGTACGTGATCGACTCCTCACTTGACAATTTCGGATCCGATAAAAGTGAAATTGACCATGTCTGGAGTCAAGGTCAAAGTGTAATGGGTCGGTCTTACATTAGTTGGTAACACTTGTCGTTTATCATGATTTGTTTGTTTTGACATGTTAAATGGAATGAAAATGCTAAATGTATATCTTGAACTTTTTTGTAGGAGACTAGTTCACAGTAAAAATGTAATAAAAAAAAAATTCACTTATTATGTACGTAACACGTTACACGAAATTTTAGTCCCTCGATAAACCTGATTTCTAGGAAATTTGTACTCCACATTTTATTAGTGTATGCAAAATAAAAAATCCAAGAACGAAATATTTATTTGAAAAAAAGTATCTCAATTCCTTGCGAATATCGAAATTGAGTCCATACCATAAAAAGATCTGGGATAAGCCTTGAGTTGTAATTCTTGGGTCTTTCGGAGCATTAATAACATGAATCATGATTTATAATAAATATGATTTAAATTTATAAACTTGCGATTTTTATACCGAACTGAAATTCTATTAGTTCGTTCGCTATAGAATAGTATTCGACGCGATAAAAGAGTTGTGTTTGTGAGTGAATTACGTAGAAATATTGCAATTATTTTGTGGGTAATTATAAAGCAATTGACAACTTCTATTTTTATATCATTTCCTTTTTGAAGAAAATGATACGAACGATTTCAATCTATTTTGTAATAGAGTCATGAGGCGCAGTTGCAAATTTTTTGACTGCCCTCAAAAATGCACGAAATAACCGGCATTATGAATTTCGGTTGAAATTAATTGTGATGCATATGTGACTGATAAGTAGTGACGAGTAGTATTCTTTGCCACCGAAAAAAATCCGTCCATAATACTTGGTAAAAAATGAAACAAGAAAGGAAATATATCACGTGTTTTTCGTGACATTTTTTTTGATTGATACTCGGGGGAAATCCAAATTTTTGTTGAATGAAATATTTTCATGATATATTCAATAAATATAGCAGATTATAATATATAGAGCTAAATAATACAATTTTTATGCATTATTATTAATAAATGTTTCATCATATCTAATATTGATTTTGAACATTTCTAGTTAAAAAAATTTTATCAGGAGGAAGCACATAAAAAAGAACGAATTAAATGAGATCGATTGTTAAAGCTATAAAAAATATTACTTGCAATGTACTCCATAAATTCCATATTTTAAATATTCTTACTATAACAAAATTTATGAGCTATTTGTAAAATAACATAAAGCGTTAATTCTAATATTCAAATGAAAGTTTCGAAATATTTTAATCACATACAAAATTATCATAAACAAAGTTTCCTAAAACACTCACTCCAACTAAACCCCATGCATGATGTTTCAAGAATCCCATTAAAAAATACTGGATGTGCTCATGTTCGGATCATATGATTTACTATGTCTCATAACCTGATTGATCAAAAGGATTCTGTTTTTCAATTTTTGGGAGTTCATCATAATAAATTAATATTTCCGATCAATTCTTAATTTTATCTATTTTTTTTAAAAAAAAATAAAATGCTAACCAATCATATTTCGTAAATATTTGATTTTTTTATTAAAACATTCTTCAACAATATCTTAATAGAGCTAGCATTTCATTCATAAATTTATAAATTTTAAATAATGACAAATAATAAATGTAAAGTAATAAAGTTTAGAATTGATTAATTTTTCAATATGTTTCCATCATATTTCGGCTTGTTCACCATCTCGAGCTGCCGCAGATTTCTTTCCAATTTTACAAATGGCTCAAAATATTGAGAGCATGTGGCAGCATATTATGGTGTTAAAGCTCCATCTTCAGGTCTTACTTTACTACAATGACGAAAGATCATTAATTAATATTAATCAAAAATATAAAAAATTGAGACTTTATATATGTTTATGAAATGAAGGTTTATAACTTTTCTGGTTCAGAGAGCACGTTATAATTTTTCGAGTATATCTTAGAACTAGGAACCGGTCTATAAATTTGGGCGGAGCTAGCGAAATATTTGTAATCACAAAAATCTTAATTCTGCCCGAAAATTAAAATTTCGGCCCGAGTTAAGATTAACTATTTTAACCAGTTAAAGAAAATCTTTAAACAAGTTATCTGTCTTAACCGGTTAATTAACCGATTAAAAATTAACCGGTTCCAACCTCTACTTAGAAACCTTGACTTTGTAAATATCAACTAATCATAGTTAAACTATAGTGAATTTTTTAGCATGTTATTAATACAAAAAAATCCTTCAAAATATAAAGTATGTATAAAGTACAATTGCATCCGAAGGTAATTAAATATCAATAAAAAAGTAAAAATTTTATTGATGTAGCTAAGACGCAATACTTATTAATTTTATTTTTTTTAACTATAAGGTGGAAATTTGCTTAATTTAGTATGCATCATGCCATGCCGCCTCGTAATTATTAATAACTTGCATAATACAATTCTCAAAAAAAAAAAAAATACGATAATTAAGTTATGATAAAATTTAATATTTGCCGTGCTGTGCCTCAAATACTGCGGTAAGATCTTCACAACATTATCGTTATACAAGATAATTTTTTGGTTTGGTTGGAAAAAAAATTTTTTTTTTTAATTTAAAAAAAAAGCTTTCTTTTAAAAATAATAACAATGTCTGATGACAATAAAGGTAAAAGTTTAATAGAAATGCCAAAAAATATATATATATATTTCCACCAACAAAAATAACGGAAATAAAACTTAGCACGTCTGAAATTGAGTATATTTAACGGTTAGATGATTTCTAAAAAAAAAATTTATTTACAAATTCACAGAGTCATTTTCGGATGTTATGGAAGTATCCTCATCAGAAGAAACAGAAGGTAACAGTAATTCCATGTAATATTAACCACATTTAAATATTATAATAATTCATTACTCATTTTTATTCACTATTTTATCAAATAAACATATAATCAGCTTCATGTGATGAAGGTAAACATAAATAATTAACCAATACCACGAAAATTGTAAAACTAACCTTGGGTGATGAAATTAAATATAATAACAATAATATTGCAATTCGTTAATTATAATTTTATTTAATTTAAAATTTGAAATATAGAATTAGTTCCGAGTGATGATGAAGGTAAATACAATAACAATTATATGTATTTAACAAATATTATAATTAACTATGTTCTTCAAAATATTAGAAGGATTGCATGGTAAAGAATAATCTATCGTTAGTCAAAAATAATATTTTAATTTTTAAAATAAAATTTAATTTAATATTTATTTATACATAGAATGTAAGCCATTTAACTTTTATATATCTATATATCCAATTAAATTTTGATTAAACTTTTTACAGTATCTAATGATTAATAATATCATAGGGAGTAAGTTATCTATAATTTTTTTATTGCAACTTAAACATAACTAATTTCTTTTAAAAAAAATTTTAATGGCATTTTAGTCGGTAAGTTATTTCCATGAAATATATTATATTTAATTATAATTTTTATAATAATTTTAACTCTCCAAATTTTTATTTATAGGACGTAAGTTATGTTTATTAATAAAAT
>CAMKVN010000828.1:0-23439 GCA_946474995.1 Funneliformis geosporum
ATGATGATATATCATTCTATTTGAATGATGATATATCATTCTATTTGAATGATGATATATCATTCTATTTGAATGATGATATATCATTCTATTTGAATGATAATATATCATTCTATTTGAATAATAAAAAATCATTTGACTTAGCTGAAAATGTATTATTCTATTTGAACGATGAAAAATCATTCAACTTGAATGATAATGTATCATTCTATTAGAACGATGAATAAATCATTAAATAAGTATAATGATAAATGTATTATCCTATTAGAATGTTGTATAAATCATTCATCTTGAACAATGATATATCGTTCTATTTGAATGATGAAAATCATTTGACTTGGATAATAATGTATTATTCTATTTGAATGATGAATAAATCGTTTAAGAAGAATGATGATAAATGTATCATTCTATTAGAATAATGATATATCATTCTATTTGAATAATGAAAAATGGTCGACTTGAATGGTAATGTATTATTCTATTTGAACGATGAATAAATTATTCAAAAAGAACAATAATAAATGTATTGTTCTATTAGAATGATAAATAAATCATTCAAAAAGAACAATGATGTATTGTTCAACTAGAATAATGATAAAATCATTTAAGAAGAACTATGAAACGTTTGTCTTGAACAATAATGTCACATTCTATTTGAATGATGAATATATCATTTGACATGAACGATGATAAATATATTGTTCTATTAGAATGATAAATAAATCATTCAACTTAAACAATGATAAATATATTGTTCTATTAGAATAATGATGTATCATTCAACTAAAACAATGAAGAAATTTTCAAATTCAACTTTCTAAGCTAATTTTTAAATATTATTGCATCAAATTTATTAACCAATCGCTACTATTTTCTAGAAATTGATCGTTATTTTCAAAAATTTAGCGCCAATCAACATTTTCTAGAAATTTTTATTACTCATGTGAATTTTATTTTTAATTTATACTTTTTCTTAACAATTTCTTAATTTAAAATAAAAACAAAACTTATTACCTAAATTGTATCAACTCAAAAAATAAGTAATTAAAATTTGACTATATGACATAATGAATGTTTATTTATTTATTTATTTTTTATTTTTTCATTATCCACGTTAAATATTTTTAAAAAACAACTAATTTTATCCTTTATAAAAATAATCTGTCATAAATTCTTATTATTCTATTTCTTTTAAATATACAATTATATCTGACCTTAATATTAGTAATAACATTTCTCTATTTTCTGAAGTTTTTACAGAATGTGATAGCACAGTTTCTAAAAATACAGAACAATAGAAAAAAAAAATAAAACAAGCTATTCTATAAGAAAATTTCTTGAAATGAATAGCAATACTATGTTATATTTTTTTTGCCAAATAACTTTCTCAAAAAATACTGGAATCAGTACTATTAAAAGGCATTTTGAAAAGAATTATGCAAATACTTATAAACAAATTAATCAAGAAGTATAAAATAATCAGCTTTCATATACTGAAAATGATTTAGATCGAGTGGAATTGATTAATCTTCATGTATATAGCTGGATTATAAATGATCAACAATTATTTAATGTGGTTGAAAATAAAGAATTTAAATCTTTATTATTTGTTCTGGATCCTAAATATAAATTACCAACAAGACAAACAGTTTCACAACATATTAGTGAAATTTTTAATAAGCAAAAGTTAATTATTTGCAATATATTATTATTAATAGAACAAAAATGTTCTATTACAACAGATGCATGAATAGCATGTACAAATCAATTTTATATTTCAGTTATAATACATTAGATTGATTAAAAATGGTATATGAAAATATTCTTCCTGATTTTATACCTATGTATGAAAGATATACTGGAATAGCTATTGCTGAAAATATATATAATACTTAAAAGAATATAATTTAGAAAGTAAAATATTGACTGTTATAACAGATAATGCTCCTAATATGATTACATTTGGATAATATCTTAAAAGTATACTTATAAATGATTGCAATAATATAGAATTTATGCATTTTAGATATGCAGCTCATATTTTAAATATAGCAGTATAAAAAGGCATTAAATTAATTAATAAACCAATTGAAAAAGCTAGAAAATTTGCTAGTAAAATTCAAAATTCATTACCACTTTTTGAAAAACTTAAAAAAATATTTAAAATGAAAAATCAGTTATTTCTACAAGATAGAATTCTTTATATTTATCAATTCAAAAACTTTGTAGAATTAAAAATATGACTGATATTTTAGTTACTAGTAATAATCAACTAAAATATATTTATCCAACAGATGAAGTTTGGCATGATATTAATGTAAATATTATTTATTTTTTAAAAAATTATTAATATAAATACTAATATTATAAAATATATAATAGGATCTTTGTATATTAATGGAACCAATATATGAAGCTACAAAACTTATATCTGGTTCATTATATCCTACATAAGGAAATTTACGTATAGCTTTTACAATTATAATGGAATTACTTGAATCAAAAATGACAGAAAATTCATCAACATTATCTCTTATTGCAACAGCTATAAACAACAAACTATATGAATATTGGATTTATTTAAATAAAAGTTCAAAAATAGCTTCAATAATTGATCTATCTCATAAATTATCAATATTTGATGAAATTAATATAAATGAGGCAAAAGAATTTTTCAAAGAAAAGTATAAAGGTTATATGATGACAACCAATTTTTTTTAGAAGTTTTAGAAGAAACTTCTTCAAGAAATTATTTTAGAAAAAGATTAAAAATGTCAAGAAATAATAATAATAATAATAATATATTGAAAACTTATTTAAATTTACCTGAAGAGGATACAGATTCTTTAACTTGGTATAAAGCTAGTGAATAAGATCCAAAATATTCTGCACTTGTAAATACAGTCTGGGATTTTACCAAAAATAAAAACCGAATCTAGAATAATTGGCAGTCACATTTCTAAAATTTAATTGGTTATTAATTAAAATAATTGTAACACTTTCACCGATCCAAACAGCAAAAAAAATATTATAATGCATTTATAATAAATATACGAAATATACTCTTTCAATATATGCTTTTATAATCCGCTTTCATCCACAAATGGTTACTTAAGAATATAAAGCATAATATTAATTTGAAATTTCCTAAAATTAACCTTTAGAATAATGACTGCTAAAGGATTTCCATGCATATTTGAAGGGATTTTTGCTAAATATTCATTCAGAAAGCTTAGTATCATGTAAACTCAAGGAGAACCAAAAGTGGAGGCATGCATCAGCGAAGGCAGTAGCGGACTGAATAAATACATTTGCTAAGTATCTTCCTGAACTATCTTCATTATGCAATTTCTTAGAAAATTATTCAATTTGTGAAAAGCATTATAATCAAATTGTTGCTGCTGATACTTTACTTAATAAATTCATAACAGAAAATAACTCTGAAGAAAATAATTAATGAAAAGATTAAGAATAGTTGAAGATAGCAATATCATACAAGATAATAGAAGTCTTATGCTAGAGTTAATAGATACAAGGAAATCTTTAACTAATTTTGAAGCTCAACGAATAAAATATGTTGAACTTATAAAGGAATATGAGCAAAGGATTGTTCAATTAGAATCTGAAAAAGAAGAGTTAGAAAGAAGATGGAATAGTCAATTTGATGATCAAAGAGCAAGAATTGATTCTGTAGTTGAAATTGCTAAAAAAGAATGTGGAAATTTTTATAATGATATTATTAACTTAATAGATAATCAGGAACAATTTAGTTTAGATAGTCTTTTAAGTTATTCTGTTTCCAACTGGTTTTCTAAATGAAATTCTGTTATTGTAAAGTTTATAGAAACTTTCATATGTAATGAAAATAATGATCAGCTTGAAAATGAAAAGCTTTTAAATGTGCAGTGACGGTTGATGCTATTTATGGAGCAAGAAACTTAAAGTATGTTTCTTCTATTAATCTTACTGCTTCTGCAATCAAATATTCATTAGCAAGATCTAAAACTATTATTGATATCGACAACCATATTATTAGTTCTGGTAGCTATATAAAATTTACTAACTGGTTAGAAAGCTTAGCTATTGAACAGCAATCACTTCCTAAAGGTTTCTTATGCTTAACTTTTGATAATAAGCAAAAGGGCCAAAAGAACTATCTGAATCGTGGGTATAATACAGTTGCATTTTATACAGTTATGAGTTTCGTTGCATTTTGTCATAATCAATATAATAATATTCAAACTAATACTGATCCTTGGTTATATTCTGAGTTTACTCAAAAATAATATGAAGATTTATTATATTTAACTTCAGACATGAAAAATGAAATTCATAAAGAACTTGTCAAATACCTTACAACTATATTGGAAGAACTTTGTATCGAAAAAAATCAAGAAAAAAATGTAATTGATGAGTCGGTACATCACCAAAGTAAACTAGGGTATATGAAAAAATGCTATACTTGTCAAACCGCTAATATTAATAATAAGAAACAAAATTGTTCTATGTGTAATGCCAAATTACTAACAATAGCTGAAATAACTCAACAATATAATGAGCCACTTGAGATCATAAATGCTAATGAAAAACCATTGGTCATCCTTCACCATATTTTTGAATCAAATAACCAGAATTTTATAAACTCTAATGATATACAACGATCAAATTTATAAAGTAGAGTCAATATACTACAAATGTTTATTCCCAATCCAATAGGTATTAATCTGAATTCAATTGCCAATATTCAGAAGGTTCTTGAACATATTGAAGAGATATCTGATATTAAATAAGGTGATCGTAAGTGGGTTATAGTTGTCTGTGATAGAATATCATATAGTTACATACAGAAAATTAAAAAAAAACTTCCCTTAGCTTATATTAGTTCTAGGTGTTCTTTATGAGGAAATGAACATATTAAAGTCATTTGTTGAACTGAATTGGAATATTGACATGAAATATTTCGCTCAATGTTAAGGATATTGAACTGAGAATCAACTTCATTTTTTTAAAAAATACGCAGATCATCATAAATCTTAGGATTCAATATGTAACATATAGATATATGGCTTCTGAATTAATGTGGCCATATGTTATTTTTGAAGAATTTCCTTCTATTGATGGTTATCTTACATAGGCCCAGAATTAAACTAATTCTACATTTCAACTAAAATATAAACAAATTTTTTATTACTTACAAGCAATTATTAATTTTTATATTGGTGTTCGTATGAATAGGTCTTTATTAAAAGGTGCAGCTAGACAAATGTTTGCACCCATTTGGTCCATCAGATGACATCCAATTTACTGATCAATTAAGATTATGAATGAAGAACAAATGCTAAGACTAAAGCCTGAAGTTTGTGATTTGATTCAAGAAAGAACTGTAATATTACAATTTGGACTTCTAAATCAATATCAAGGTCTTGATATAGTGCTTGAAGAAGTTAATAAAGCACTTAAGTCATTGATTCCTCCCATACCTTCATAACGACATTGGGAAATAGCAGCATGCAATTGTACTAAATTTATGAAATTACATACTAACTTATTTAATACAATAGGATATTCTGAAGGTGAAATTTATAGGCTTTGTACGTGTTCTGATTTTGCAATTGAATCACGTCAATTTCGAGTTCAAATAAGAAAACTCAATTTATTGATTCTAATAATACTAATAATTAAAATTTTTAAAATATTACCGATGAATGGATGCTAAGTGAAGAACTAAAAAAATTTAGTGAAATTGCACATATAAAGTGAGCTGAATTTATTAAAGCAGTATTAATTGACAAAAGACCATTAGGAATTTGGCATTCAATTCCTATAATACGTGAAGAAGCAAACCTTCAACAATCTGAAACTTCTTTAACAAAATCTGAAATTCTAACAATCATTAATTCTTTAATTCCATCTTTAAATGATTCAGATCAATTATGTTTTCGAAGCTTATCAAGTAAATCTTGTGATAATTTATTAAATATTCTTCAAGAAATTAGAAATATTCTAACTAAAAATAATAATTTTATTGGTGAAAACTAATATATTTATTATTTTTTATATATATGTATATCATTTTTTTTAAATAATAAATAAATTAAGTTGATTTATAATTCTAGTTAAATATATTCATAATTTTTGATTTCTATATTTAGAGATGTATTAAAATATTCTGATCAGCATTTCTTTATCATAAAAGAAAAAGATTGTCATATCAATTTTGGTAAAATCCTAGACTGAAATATGGCAAAAGACTATTTATTTATATAATCAACAAGTGTACCAAGTAAGCAAGCTTTTAACATAGCTAAAAATATAATTAGTCAAATAAGGAATAGGCTGGATCTATAAAAAACACAAGCATCATTATGCTTAAAAAGTTGGATTGATAGTGAATTAATAACTTTACAAAATATTTAAATTTTTATATTTATATATAGTGAACTTTTAATATAACGAATTCTAGGATCTGAATATCAACTTCGTTATAAGCTTATAATGAATTTTTTAAAGAATTTAATTGGCTAGTTCACTATAGTAAGGTAATTTAATATATTTGATTTAAAAATTTGCTATATCAAGGATTCACTATATTAAGGTTTAACTATACTATTAATTATAAAATTATATGAAATTATATAGGTGATATGCTATTAAAATTGAGATATGAGATATAGTAAATCATATGATCTGTATTTTAATTTTAATAGTATACTACCTATATATAGTAATTCAACTATTATCATTTAGTCATTTAATTTTACTAATTTAGCTTTAATAAATATAGTTGTTTTAGTTATTTTATGCATATAAAATAAATATTCAATAATTTATTCTTTTAAAAAGTTTAATTTTTAAAAATATTAAAAATATTTATATTTTATTATAATATATTTTTATTTATAAATATCTTTCTATTTTTGATAACAAAGGTTAATACAAATTTTATAAGCTTAATACTATATAGGAACATTTCTAGTAAAATCAAGTCATGAGATATAGTAAATTATATGATCTGTAATGTGATTTTACTAGAAATGCTCCCATATGACTTATCTTATTAAATAAGATGTTTAAATTAATAATAAATTTTCTTTATTTATTTGTTTTTAATCTGATATACATATTATGTATTTGAATAACTCTCTTATTAATTAAGGTATATACAAAAGTATAATTAAAATAATAACTGATATAAGTCTTATTAATTGACCTATTTGTATTACTTTCTCTATCTGTAACTTAATAATTAATATAAAAATCCATGAAAATACTTATTATTTTTACAATTTTCTTTATAAAAATTCTTTACACTTATTATATATAAAACTTAATGTTTAATTTTACTAAAATTAGTTTTCTTTAGATAAAAATATATTTTTTAACTTATATTACCTTTAGTAAATATTTTAATTAAAATAATATTAAGATTTTTTATCTTGATATATTGTTTTATAATCAATCAAAATATTTTTAGAATTATATCAAAAGTTAATTGATATTTTTATGATAAATTCTTTATTATTTTTTATAAACATTTTTTTCTTATTTAATTTATTTATAGCATATATATTTTAAAGATCTTCAATCATATTCCATATAATTTTTTTTAGATAATAAATTGACTTCATAAAATTCATAATAACAATAAAAACATTATATATTTTATATATATCTTAACTGATCTGATATATCTATGATTACTAGAAAAAATATACAAACTAATTGTTTACAAACCATTTTACACATATTTTAAAGTTGATAAAGATTATATAAAACTATACTTTTTTATAATTATTATTACTGTTATAATTAAGAATTTATATTTTATTAAGAAAAAATTTTTTTTTTTTAAGTTTGCAAGCAAATTTCGCTGTTAAATATTATATTAGTAGAAATTTCTTATTATGAAAAGGATTAAATTATTTATTTATAAATAAATACATCAAATATTCAAAATTGTTAAGGAAAAAAAAGTAAAAAAACATATATACAGATATGTAAAAATTTTCCATCATGAGAAGAATTGATCCATATTCATGATGGTATTATTAATCGGAGCATAATTTCTTGCATTACCATCTGATAATTTACCAACTTCAAATACATTCCAATAACCATCGTTATTTTTGGAAACTACACACATAATAACAGCTCGCGAAGAAGCAGCAGAACTTATTGAATAAGAGCATAGCTGTACTTTAGGATTTGATGGATCATACATTTTAAATGAAGGATTCGGAAAGCAACCAATATTTGGTGATGACCAAGAACTCAAAACGAAATATAATTTCGTTACATTTGATGGCATTTCTGCTAAATTTGCTGTTATACGATGATGTCCTATTGATTAAGATGATTTTTTTTTTTTTTAAAAAAAAAATAACAATAATATATCGTTAAATGTAACTTATCAAAATTTAAAATTCCTTACCTCTCCTTGCAGCATCATTTACGATATCACCGGAATGATCCATACTGGGAATATCAACCAAAGTTTTCCTTTTATAATCAAAAATGTGGCTGTTAGATCCAGTATCCGTATAAATCAAACACGTACCATCCAAAAAGTCACGTCTTTTGTCTCTTGGATATTCCCAAAATAAGTCAAAAGTTAATGCATTTATGGATAATTCTTTTGAAATTGAATACAAAAGAACTATAAGTTGAATATGACACTCGGCTACGATTGAATATTCGGGCAATTCTCTTGGAATTTTCCCATGAGTTGAATAGGTCTAACATTGTGTATAAAAAAAGAAATCAAAAGAAAATCAATAAAACATTTTATAGAGTTACATAAGGCAAACTTACTTGTAATTCAACTCCTTTATAAATCAACTTTTGTTTATCGATTTCAATATTCGTTTGTTTATATATGGCTTCTTTTAAAGATAAAACGTTCTTAATGTTTTCCAAACTAAATTGTAATTTGGTACCATTCAATAAAACTATGTAAAATTCTCCTTTCAAATTATTCCCGTTTTGCCCGTATTGTATATTTTGTGTGGTGGGTTCCGGTTCCGATATTTTCTCTATATGAATTCGAAATGGAGCTTTTTCCCACGCTAAATTTAAATCTTCGAATTCTTCTATTGAAATGTTTTCTTCACATTCAGGACAAGTTTGTTGCGTTTCCTTCAATTTTTGAATACATAAATATTCTATGACACACTTGGTTTTGTCAAAAATAAATAAATAAAAATAAAAATAAAATAAATGAAATTTCAAAGTACTCATTTAAATTGAAATCAATTTACCCTTAAACAAAACTTGGGAACATGAAAACAATTTTTACTGATAATGTCAGATGGAAATTCTTGAGATAATTTATCAACTTTACAATTTGTACACTTCATATTTTGAAAATGAAAATGTTTTCTTTTTGAATGAGTTTTGTTAAATGTCAAATCCAAAAAAATTTGATTAATTTATTTATTAGAATTTTGATCGACATACATAATCAATCTGATAATCGAACGAAATAACTTTTTAATAAATTTCATTTCTTTTAATTATTTTTTTTTTTTTTTAAGATAATATAGCTTGTTTACCATTTCTTTTAGACTTGTTACCTAAATAGTTAGATAATAACAATTGAATTCTAATGGGATAAGAAGATATAGTAAAAGTTATTAGACCTTGAATATAAGGCCAACAAATTTGAAAAACATTATGAGATAATTGATGTTTGATGATCTTTGCCAATTTATCAGAACTTGCAAAAAGACGAGGGTTATTATTTTGAAAATGTATCGTCATTTCCGTATTAATTAATCCTGGTGCTATAAGTGACACGTGAACATTATATGGTTTAGCAATATAATGTAGATCACGTGCGAATGAATTTAAAGCTGCTTTCATGGAATTATAAAATGCTGTTATTGGTGTATTAAACCATCCTGCAATCGAAGAAGTAACTATGAAGGCGAAAAACGAAAATTATTTATTTAGAGTTACAAAAAAAAAAAAAAAAGGTAATTCATTGGGAAAGTAATGAAGGATCCAACACGTACTTGCTATTTGACCACGTCTTCGTAATTTCATTCGTTTATAAACCGTCATTATACTAGCAATATTTCCAGTATAATTCACGTCAATATAAGGTTTATATGAGTCTTCCCATTCTTCTTTACCAAAGTTATCTCTTGTAGTAGCTATTTGGGCTAATAAGAATACACAAAATATTAACGTTACAAGTTACTAATATTCTGTATAATGCGCAATACGACGAATTGAACTTACCGGCGTTAGCAAAGAACAAGTCGATTGGATATTTGTCATCGAAATTTTCTAAAGCCTCTTTTAAAGCTTCAAAATTTGAAATATCAATTTTCAAAATCTCACATTTTGCTCCCTTTTCTTTGCAAATCTTGGCTACTTTTTTTAATTTTTCTAATCAAAAAAGAAAAAAACTTGATTTAACTTCTAAAAATAACGGTAAACATGTAACTCGATGCAAACAAACCTTCGTTTCGAGCCAAAAGACCTAAAATAACTCCAGGTTTCGCATACTCTTTTGCAAGAGATGCTCCTATACCAGAGCTAAAAACAATCAAAGTAAGACAAATATTTATGACATTTTGATTTCTAAAACATTATTATTTTTCCCAATAAATATACCTTGCTCCCGTAATCAAAATGATTTTTGGATCCACAGGTTCTTTATTAGAAAATATCGATCCCAGGTCTTGGATAAATAAGACGATAGTGATTGGAATAACAATAAATACATTTGCAAAAAGAACCGAAATCATTTGAATTGTTGATTGTAAAATTGGAGGAATTGTAGACGGATAAGAATTATTGATTTTAAATAATAAGAGAAAAATTAATAAAATTATTAAAATAACTGATAACATTTTCAAAGCGATGCTTTCAGTTATGAGATTGAAATATGTAAAATATTATTTAAAGAAAATTATAAAGGCTTGTTAACGCAATTTAAAACTTTTAAAAAAATATACTTAAAAAACAATCGTGTATTTTATACAGTTTATCATTACTTCATTAGCTTTGCGCATGGTGATTTACATGAATTTACACAGCATGAGAGTTCCCATTCTTTACATTGTGCACAAATAAAATCAATATAGGTTGTTTGCAATGCAATCATATGATTTAATATGGAGTCGTTATTCTAAATAAAGTCTCTAAATATTGTTATTTTAAATAATATTATTGTTCATACTTTTAATATTTTAATGTTTTGATATATTATATAAATTTGAAAGATAAAAATATCGATTATATACTTAAATATATAGATGTAGTGTAGGAAGATAATAATTCAATAATTGAAGTTGATTTGTCTAGACAATTTGTCAGGATTATTATGGTCACAAGACTGCACAGTTTGGGACGGGTTATACATAAAAGGAAATTCTTCTGAAGTCCCCAATTCTTCTAATTGGTTGAAAACATTGATCAGCATTTCTATAATAAGTACGATCGACAAAAAACCATCCAATAATAAAATATAAAACTCTGAGTAGCAATTATACAATCCGCAACAAGAAAATAATTTTATCTTTTCATATATTCAGAAAGTATACAGATTTCTAACTCTTTATTAAAAATTTTAAAACAAATTCTATAACAATATAAAGAAGACCTTTAAGCTTCGTATAATAGACATACTTTAAACTGTATAAATAATGCCCGATTTAAATTGATCTGCAATGGGAAGTCACCCTAAGTAGTTAAACCAAAATTTTAATTAACCCGTGACCAGAATTAGTTGATTTTATTTAAAAAGTAAAAATAAAATTTATAAATGTCAGCTTTTACTTGAAGATGGCCGTACTAGTTGACGATTGTTTACTTGAGATATTTGAATATTTAGAAAATGATCCAAGGTCATTACATTTTTGTGTTCTTGTAAATAGACGGTGGTGTCAACACGCAATTTCAGTTCTTTGGAGAAACCCATGGAAGTATCGACAAGAAGGGTCCTTAAAAAATTTAATCGATGTATATATTTCATTATTGCCAGAGAAAACTCAAAATAAATTATTACGAGATGAAATTATCGATAGTCCATTGTTTAAAAAACTCACTTTTGAATATTCGAAATTCTTAGAAAGTATTGTATTGAGTGAGTTAGTCGATGATATTGTCCATTGGATCCACAATAAACCTATTAGAATTCCTGATTATTCCTTTAACTATAAGCCTCAACGTAAAAGGGATGCCGCAAAGAATCATACAAAGGAGATTTGGGATGAATTATATGCAGATAATGATAGAATAATAATTCAAAAAGCAAATTTCAAATATAGTAAAAAGAATTTAACTTATGAATTACTTAAATTCTTTCTGACTAATTCAACAAATATTGATGCACTTTATACTACAAATCCTAGCATTAAGAGCTTTTGTTATATAATGGAAATTATTGAAAGAAATCCTGTAACGAAAAATCTGATCGATAATTTAAGAAAATTACAATTTGGGAGCAATGTAATACATTTATTACCACGAACCTTATGTAATGTGGAATATTTGGAACTTGAAAATTGCAATTTATGTTCAGATGGTTTAAGAAATTTTATTAATGCACAAAATAACTTGAAGGAATTAAGTGTGAAAATTAGTAAGGCACGTGGTGATATCAAAAAAACTTTAGATATCATTTCAAGTAAAGTATCAATTACCCGACTTATTATTGACGATTCCCCGGGGACTTGTTTTATCTTGAAAGGTTTTGAGAATTTAACGGAATTGATTATAACGTATAATGAACAATATAATATAAGTTTTTGGAAGCATATGGCAAAGGCGTCATTAAGGAATCTCAAGAAGTTGATAATCAACTATAATTATACCATATATTATGATCTTATCGCAAAATTTATCGATAATTCTTCTTGTGATTTGGAACAATTTATTATCAACACAAAAATTCAAGAAGATCAAAGTGTTGCTGATTTATATATTGGGTCTATCAGTAGACATTGTCCAAGTCTAAAGGTTTTCCAAGGGGTAATAAATGAATCTAATCTATCTGCATTCTCTCATTTATTAAAATGCACCAATCTAAAAATATTACATCTTTATCCAACACAAAAAATGTGTCAATTTGATGGTTTCATGAAAGCAATTATGGAAAATTCTTCCGATAATTTATCTAGATTATATTTAGAAACCGGGTGGAAATTAATGAAGTTAGGAAGTTTTAAAAATTTTATGAACGAAAGGAATTCATCAGGATTAAAACCAATTTCTTTTCATTGTCATAAAAATTTTGTTAATCGTCGTTCAATATTTTTAAATCTTTGTGAGGATTATAAGCGAAAAGATTATTTGATAGATTATCATTTGTACGGAAATTTGAATAGTTATGATTGAAAAGAAAAAAAAAATTTTTTTTTTATTCTAACGTTGTGTGTTACAAGTTAAATAATAATAATTATAATGCAATTTATGATATTAATCTTCTTATTGAATAAATAAAACTTTTGCGTCAACTGGAAAACCAATTCTTTCCAAAGATCTTCTAGCACCTTCCATCATGCCATAAGGACCACAAACGGCAACCTTACAAGCTTGAGTGGCATCTTGACTTAACATTCTCATAAATTCTTGTCTTTCAGACAATACATTCATTTCATTATTTGATTGTAAAGAACTAAACACAAAAGGTTGTATACTATTTCTCATTTGCAGGATACCATCATTACCATCCATTGATATATTTGAAGAGGGTAGTTGTTGTGTTTGAAGAGGTGGTGATGAAGCAGAATAATTATATAGATTTTCGTTATTATTTGTAATTTCTGGATTATATGGTGAAGCTAACATCATTTGTGGTGATTGTGGTTGAGGTACATTTACTCTTGGCGGTATTGCTGGAGGCGGTATTTGATAATTTTTCGATATCCAACTAAATAATATATTATCGTCTATATGTCCTGATAATCCTTTCCATATTGGTGGAGGTTTTGTTAAGATATGAATTACCGTAAGTTTACCATTTGATGTTGATGCAAGGAATTCTAAATATTTCATTGAGATGATATCTGATATTTGCGTATTTGCACAGAGCAAATGAAGTTTAAAGTTTGACCCGAAATTATCCGCACAATCCAAATGATATTGAATCTATGATATAATAATAATAATAAAGATTTGATTAATTTAAGATACTTTGACAAGTTTTTAAAAATTACTTGCGATTAGAGATAACATACCAATTGAATCATAGGGGTTAAACCCGTGCCACCGCAAACCATAAACAAAATATCCCAACACTGATCTTCTCTAGCAGGATTTAATAATACCCGATTATTTATTACACCACCATTTAACGTTTGGTCACTACTACCATTTACCGAATAATTTTCATCACCATAAACGCTATCTAAACCAAAATTACTTGGTTGATAATTACGTTGAGAATTGCTTACACTATTTTGTCTTAATAACGTTGTACGTTGAAGATTGCTTACACTAGTTTGTTTTAATAACGTTGCACTACGAATTAAATTCGAATTACTTCCGAACATGTTAATTGTGGAATTGGGACTTGATGGTCTGATTATCGGTGTTGTTGGTACCGTACTTGTTTGATGTGGCGATATCTGTGTATACATCCTATCTGCTACATCAAATGGTCCCCGAACTGCTATTTCGAAATTTCTCAGTTGTTTTTCCTATTGAGTATACGCATGCAGTTAGTGAGTTGGTTGTTGTTCATAGTATACGCATAATTTTAAATGCGAACTTTACTCACCAAATGTTGTGACATGATACCATCCTTGTAGATCTTAACCAATATTGTAAATGTTTTATCAGAAGGACCATGTAATGGGGTGTATGGTCTGATTACCATATGTTTGTTAACATAACTCATGATTTCAATATAATCACCGGGAAGAAATTTTGGCAACTTGTCTTTTGGATGAATGACTTGAAAGGTTAATTTCTTAACAGGATTTTCAGCATCATGTCTAGTAGCAAATTCGATATTAGTTAAGATATATCTTTTAAATATATAAGATGAATTATTTTGTGGTGTAGGTGGTGCATTATTTAATGGAGTAACAGAGGAAGTTGGATTAAAATCATCATCTTTCTTTTGTTGCCCGTAATTTTCTGCTGCATCTGAAATTCTTGCTACCACCATAGTTGCTAATTTGGCTGTAGCAAATTTTGAATGACGATGCATCGCAACTCTCGAATTTTTAAATGTGGTACTATTAATTAAATCCACGGCATTAGCTATCGATTTAGGTCGAATTGCTTGTAGAAATTTCCTTTTCTTTATACTTTTTGTATCTTTAATTTCTTCAATTTGTTTCATTATTTTTTCATTTTCTGAAAATGCTCTATTAATGACTATTTGATCTGTAGGGTCAAAGAAAAAGTCTTGTGTAATATCAGTACCAATTACTCTTCTTAATATCCTTTGTCCTCCTGGATGGATTTTAAACCACTTGTGTATATCAAATACTAATCCTTCCGCTACTACTAGATGTGCTCCTGCCATAACCCTTAAGTTAAAATCATTCCAACTTATCGCTGGTAATTGTTCAAAAACATCTTCCGGTATACGATTATAAAGACGGCTGTTTTTATCTCCATTTTCTCTGATTGGCCACAAGAATTGCAAATTTTTATATTTATAAACATACTCCGCTATAATAAATATCGCCACCACGATTGCTATATAATATATATATAAAATATATCAAATTGAATGTTTTGAATTGAAATAAATAAACAATATATGATATTTACCCAACCAAACCACATATAGTATTCTCCATGTATATTTGACAACATTAAATTGTTGTGCGTATGTGTTTAATCCAACGTATATTTGGCACCTATAAAAAATATACAAAAAAATAAATATTTGATAAAAAAAAAAAAAAATTTTTTTTTTCCATATTTATTAATTACCAAGCAAGAATCATTATTCCGAAACCTAAGTAAAAATGAAGATGCTTTAATCCGACAACAATTCCTGTACTAGCTGATTCAACTGCGGCAAGACCCCATATAGCGAGGATACCCAATCCAATTTGAAAGAATAGAATGGAATAAATTAACAATCCCAAACTGTAAAAAAAAAAATTAAACATTAAATTTTATTTTATTTTTAAAAAAAAAAATTAAAAGAAAATTATCATGAATAAAACCGACATGTCGTGCAAAAGAATTCCATGTTTAGAGACGGTTGCCATGGCCGCAGCTCCAAAAGTAATTACTATTAAACCTCCAAGCAATTGTAAATTACGATGCCGGGACATGTATGTTTCAACATGTTTCAAGTATCGAACAATAAATATCGAAGCTAAAAAAAGTATAATAATCATACATTAGAAACTATTTACATAAAAAATTTATGAGATTTAACGAAATTTAAACTCACCAGGAAATAAAATACTAGTGAATATAATAAATATTAAAAAAAAAAAAATTATCATCTTTGTATCGAAACTTAAAATTATAAAAAATTGGGTTCAAGGACTGTAAATACTAACCCCCAAGCTGAAAACATCGCAATTCCATGAAGAAATCGAGTATCCTTAATATTTTGCATACTAATATTAGAAACAGATCCTCCTCCAGTAAAGAAATTAATTTTGGTTGCTCCACGATTTCCTCCATGATATGATAGCTCATTTGAATTTGGATTCCAAGCATAAATCATTGTAATCATATCATTTGTAATTGGAGGTCGTCCATTTGGAGGAACTAATGGTCGAGTAATTTCAACTTGAGTAAAACCGCTTAACAAAGTAGGGGTATTTATTTGCTTTACAAATTGGTTGGGATCCTCTTTAGGTCGTTCATATTGATTGGATAAATAGTTCATTATTGATAAAGATGAATCATTCTTGTTCCACATAATTATCATGTCAGCATCAATCATTCCTGTATCTGAAGGATTAAATCCCAATCCGAACCATGCATTTGAACTCAGCATTGTTATTTTAAGATCAATGTTTTTATCGTTAATTTTCCATCTAATTTCATAAACTTCACTTAATTTAAGAACATTTTGTTCAGGATAATCATCCTGAATTTTCTTATTCTCCTTAATTGATGAAGTGTTAAATGTTGCGGTAGGTTGAACGCTCCAAATATTCGTTGGAAACACAAAACCTTGGGGGATATTATTTTGGATGACTGATAGCCAAGTTATGTTACGAATTTCGTTAATTTCATCACGTGTAAATCCTAAATTAGTTCCTTCAAACCAAAACCTATCCGAATCACGAATCAAAGTCCATTGTTGAGTGAAGCTTTTATGAAATAGTTCTCCTAAAATCGAACCTTTTATATGATCCTCGGCTAAACCTCCTATGAAAGATTCAACTTGATCCACACTTTTATACACTGCTTGTAAACGTTCTTGAACCTCTGTATTTGATGAAATTTCGGTGAACTGAGTTTTTCTAGTTAATCCAAATGCTTCTCTCGCATCGTTATATAATGGCATTCCTCGATCACGACTTCTTACAACGTCTATACTTGCAACGTCTTGAGTCTTTCCTGTTTTAGCGTTAACCAAAATTCTCATTTGATCAGCATAGAAAACATCAATCTCTTCTTGTCTAGAAAAAAATAATTTCGATTTTTCATTAGATATTAACTAAATATTAAAGAGAAAAAGATAATATTTACTTTTGAAGAGCCATCGAAAGAGCTAACGTTGGAACCCCATAGTTTTCAATGAGATTAGGGGAGTTAAGTGACTTAAGTGGTAATTCGGTAATTCTATAGCCGGATTCATCGACAATATTATATACATCACTTATTTCGGAATGAGCATAACGAGAAGTAACCGTTGCAAAGAAAGTATCAATTGCTGGCGTAAGTGAAGAATCATATCCTGAATAGTTAGGTAAAGGAGCTCCTAATACTATACTAAGGTATTCAAGAGAAGTGACCCTTTGGATAATTGCAATAACCCATTTTCTTGCTTCTTGAAAATATAGTTCATCACTCCAAGTATCCCCATGTTCTTCGAATAATAAGTCACATTTGCGATTATGTTCTCTCATAAGGATAAGCATGATGGTATCTACGAATACATTTTTTCCAGTACGTGTAGTTATTGCAAAAACATATTCCCCATTATCATTGACGGGCGGGTATCCAAAACTACCATCCTCAGTGTTAACATTATAATTTAATTTAAGTTTACCACGATTTCCTTCACGAACTTTCAATGATTGTTCTATTGTAACTCCGTATATTGGTGAACCATCAAGAAATGATGTGACCTCATTAATTCCGTTCCTATTATTAGTTCCTTTTGTTCTATTAAATGGTAAACTTGTTTGTTGCATCGTAGGAATTAAAGGACCCAAAGCGTGTTCTGATTTATAGGTTTCATCATCTGAAGGAATAAATATACCTTTAGGAAAATTTTCTCCATTGAACAAAGTGTTCATAACGTCCATATTAGCGAATTGTCCCCAAAATGTTAACTACAAGAAAAAAAATTGGTGTTAGAGATAAAAATGAATTAGGACGGTTCTGCGCCACACAAACTTACCATGTGAGAGTTTTTTCTCTTTGATTTTTTTGTATCTTGAATCGATAAATCAAATTCGTCACCTAATTTAGCTTGTATGCCATAAACTAAATTGCTAACACATCTTGGAAGTGGAAATATTCCTTCTTGTAAAGGAGCGGCACAAGCTACGTTTCCTTTTGGTACATTTTCCGAATAATCTCCAGGAGTTAAAATCATCAGATCTATTCCATCTTGCCATTCTTGTTTTCCAATATCTCTTTTATATGGTGATTGAGGTGTACCAGACTTTGGGTCATTTAAATTATTTGATTGTCCATCAAGCGCACGTTGTGCTGTTACTACCACCAAGAACTGAAAAATCGCTAGGATTACTGCGGCTAACGACTTATTTAATATTATCGTCATTGTCGTTAATTGGTTTTTTTTTTTTAAAAAAAAAAATTGTCGAATTTTATTTTTTTTTTAACCAGTTTGAGAGATATTTAATTAATATATATATTTGTTTTATTTAATTTAAACTTTATATTATTATTATAGAATTACCTAAAGAGTACTAAAACATCATTATTTTATTATATAAAGTCGAATTAAAAATAGCATTGAATCTATAAGATAAAATAAAAAAATTTTTTTTTTAAAAAACCAACTAATTATGCTCATATTAGGTAGTTTCTTGTGTCAAGGTTATGTTTCAAATATTATTTAATACAATAACCAACATATTGCCATAGCATTCATCAGAATTCTTTGTCCCTAGATCAAATGATTGTAAACAATTCCCTATAAAAAGAATAATTGTTTACTAAATTAAGCTTCTACGAGTAAGATTAATGCATCGGTGTAATGCACTGCGTTTGCTGCAATTTTTTTGAAACAAGCTTACAAAACATCCATTTGGGCAATAATCTTTTTTTTTCTTTTTTTTTCTAAACAACAAACATCATTAATTTTTTTCAATCGGAGTCGGAATTACTATTTTACTGATTTTATGAAACCCTCATTATGGACAGTAATAAAATTAAAGTTACACGATTTATATTATCTATTTACCTCTTTTTTCTTCAAACAAAAGAAAAAAATTAAAAAAAATTTGAAGGAACATTGAATTCAATCACAATTTATTTTATGAGCAAAATTTTTTTGAAGCTTGCTCTTAACTGACGATCAATGGATATTTGAAAATCTAATAACAGTTACCATGAAATTTATCTGCATGTTGTAATTTCCATGATTTTTATTATACTGAATAAGGGCTTGTAGAATTTTTGATGTTTGAGAATTGCAGGCCAATAGCATTTATGGTCAGTTTAATAAAAAAAAAAAAAGAGATTGGATTCGGCATCTAGTCAGGTTTCTCCGACAAAAGGTTCAATTGTCTGGGTTTTAATTTATGATTTTCCCAAATAACTTTCGTTTTACAATTTTCGATTAGATGCGCAAATTGCTAATTCATTATAGGAAAGAGAAACAGGTTATTACCATTACATAAGTAAAAAAAGGGGGTTTCGTCAATAGAAACGCTATCAATTTACTTGGTAATTTATTATCTTTTCTATCCAAATGTTCTTATTTTAAGTTAAATTCTCTAATTATTTTTTTTATGATATAATTTAATCAAATAAAGATATTAGTAATAGAATATATATGGGAACGTTTCCAGTAAAATCAAGTTATGAGGCATAGTAAATCATATGATCCGTAATGTGATTTTACTGGAAACGCTCCCATATAGATCATAGGAAACAATTTTATTTATAATAAATATTTTAAAAAATAAAAATATAAACATAAATTATTATTACATGCAAACTTATTTTCCAAAAATAGTTAAATAATATTAAACATGACAAATTGAAACAAATAGAAGATTATTGACTACAATAATACAAATTATATTCAAATAAAATTTTGCTTTTATTTTCTTTAAATTAATAAAAATTTTGCTCCTAATTTTAAAGCTGAATGTTTTAAAATGTTTCAAAATTTTTATTTTAATATTATAATTATAATTATTATTTTTATGTTTATAATTATAAAAATAAAAGTTTAAAATAAATCTTAAATTAAAGTTAAAATAATTAAATTTACTTTATATTATTTATATTATATATTAATAATTACTTTATAATATAAATTAAAATTTTAATAAAAATAAAAAATTATAAAATAATAAAAAAAATATAAACCAAAAATAATATTATAAAAATAATAATAATAGAAAAATTTGATATTTATTAAAAATTAAAAAAATAATATTAATATGTAATTATAATATTAAAATAATTTTTAAAAGAATAATATTAATTAATAATAATTATTTAATTTAATTATTTATAAATATTATAGTTAATTATAGAATAGAAGAATCTTTGCAAAATAATATAATTATTAGTTTTTTAAATAAAATTTTATTATATTTAAATTAAATTATAAAATTTAAATATAATTAATATTAAATAAATAAATTATTTATTTTACTAATTTTAATTTTCTTTAAATAATAATAATAATAATTATTATTATTATTAAAAATATAAATATATTATTATAAAATATATAAACATTTTGTAATAAAAAAGAATAAAATTCTAAAAAAATTTTTATTTTTGTAATTTTTATATATTTCTGTAAAATATCTATATATATTGTTATAGGATTATTTTAACAATCAATATGTTTCACTAAATTGATCTACTAGAGGAATTACACAAACAATTATACAGAATTGATCTACTGGATGATTTACAAATTAATTTGCATATGTAATGTTGTAAATATTAGAAATGTTAGAAATGTCAAGAATATTAAGAATGTTAAACATTTTTTATAGATTTGATATATTTAATTTATTTAATATAGCTAATATAGTTAAATTGTTATTATATGTAAATTGTTTTATATAAATAGAATAGTTTATAAATATTGAAAAGACAATTTCCTCTAGCCTGATACTAATATTTTTCTTATATTTTATACTTTCTTTTATTTCTTAAGAATTTTACTTATTTTACTTAGCTTTGTATAGTAATTCTCTAACCTTTATTTTTTTTTTATTATCAATAAACTGTTTTATCATTTACATCTGTGTGAACTATAAATGATAGTGTAATATTTAACATCTAAGTTAAAGATAGTTCCCATAATTATTTTTAAAATTTTTAACTAGTTGTAACTTAAGTTACAACTCTTTGAGTTGCAACTATTTATGAATTTTTATATTAAAATAAATTTATAAGAAGTTGTAACCAAGTTGCAACTTAAGTTGCAATCTACTGAGTTGCAACTTCTTAATTATGGTGCTCATCTTTAATCTGAATGATACATAAGTATTAGCAATAAGCTATAATCTAAGTAAAATTTTACATCTTTGTCTGAGTGACATAATATATCTATATGATCTTATAAATCTGAGTGATATTATAAACCTTCATGAATTAAAATAGCATTTAAACCTTCATGACAATTACAGCTATTATAAATTTTTATGATAAAATACCAGTCTAGTAAAATACAATTAAAATATATCTGAGTGATACCAATTATAAGTTTAAAACTTAGGAATAAATCAATAGATTACTATATATATTAAAAAAATAATACTTGAACATCTCATTTAACTGTAGCAATCTACCAAAATCACACATTAACAATATTATTAAAAAAAATGATAAAAATTTTATAAAATAGAATATATTTTATTAAAACTTTAAATTTATTAATTTGTATTAATTTAAAATTTAAAATCAATTAAATTTTAACTTTAACAAAATATTTTTATTAATAAATTTATAAATTTTAATTATTAAAAAACTTTATAAAATATTATTATCTAAATGATTTTCAAAGAAAATTAAATTGCGATATAGCAGAGATGATTGATATACAGATTTTCAGATGATCTATCAATCATATGATATAATGATAATCTATAAAATTGAATTTATTAAAGCTAAAGTTAAAAGAAAATAAAAAAAAAGTAATAAACGTAGTTTATAACAAAACGTATAATCAAACTAAAAATTAGAAATTCCAAAAGAGAATCTTAAGAAAAGCCAATAAAATAACAGAATTATTATGCAAATTTTATATAATAGATTAGCATTTAATATAGAAAATTTTATAAATAATAGGATATTTTAATTATATATTTTTAGTCTTATTATATAAAAAATATAATAAAAGTACTTGTTGAAACTTCTTTATCTAAAAGATTATTTGAATATATTACAAATTATTTTACCTATAATACATCTATTAAGCATATTTTGTGTTACTTTTATTATTTATTTTAGTGATACTCTTGCTATTAATTTCATGACATATTTACTAATCACCTTTGTAACATCTTTATTAATTATTTCTATTACAATATTATTAGTAATCTTAGTGACGCATTTGTTAAATAATTTTATAAAATATTTATTATTATTTTTGTAACATTTTATCAATACTTTGAAATTAGAAAAGTTAAAAAAGTTCTCATATTTCCTAGAAATTCAATTATGAACGAACATCTGAATGTATTTTGAATCTTAAGTAAGTTTTCTTTTATATAAAAATTCTAAGCTGAATCTAATTACTAGTCAAATAATAATATCTAAAATTATATATATAGAAAATATAGAAAATGATTAGTAAAAAAAATTCCTAACTTTAATTATAACTATTTATGTATATGATTAAAATCAGTCAAATAATCCAATAAATAAATTTTAACCAAAATTTGAATTCTTTCTTTTTTATTGATTGTTTTTTATATATTTAAAATAATATTTATTAAATTCTTAAAAGTTACATTAATTCATCATATTGTAATAGAAGAGTCAACAGCAAATCATATGACAACAGAATAAATCACCTGATCTACTAGGGTTCCTCAAAATCGAATCGAATCAAATATTTAAGCAATTTGAATTTGATTTGATTTTTTCAAATCGAATCGA